>JAMQGT020012654.1:0-164802 GCA_024447675.2 Pterophyllum scalare | reverse complement strand
TGTGCCAAAGGTCAAAAATAATACTGGTGGTAATTTTATGAAATTCCAAGGCAATTATTATAGAAACATCCTTTCTCAGATTGATGCTGAAAAGCTAATCCATGCATTTATTACTTCTAGGCTGGACTACTGTAACTCATTATTATCAGGCTGTCCTAAAAGCTCCCTGAAAAGCCTTCAGCTGATCCAAAATGCTGCAGCTAGAGTACTGACAGGGACTAGAAAGAGAGAGCATATTTCTCCCATATTGGCTTCTCTTCATTGGCTCCCTGTTAAATCTAGAGTAGAATTTAAAATCCTTCTCCTCACATACAAGGTCTTGAATAATCAGGCCCCATCTTATCTCAAAGACCTCATAGTACCGTATCACCCCAATAGAGTGTTTCCTTAACTGAAACATTTGCTGTAATTAAGAATATTTTATATAAAACTAAAATTTTAGAAATAGAATTGTTATATTATTATTATTATAGTAGAATAAGATTATTAAATTCCAAGGCAATTATTATAAAGTGGCACTAATTTAAGTAGAGCAAAACTGTATTTTTAAAAAAAGTTAATGTCTCTACATGTTTCAGAAAGAGCATTCTGTCTTTTGCTTGCTTTATTATGCTTTAAAAACATCAGAAGGCACAGTGAGGTTTGTAAATAAGTCAAGTCTGTGACAACGGTTTGCTGCAGAATGGAAAGAGTGGACCAGAGCAAGTAGTTAGGCAGCAGCAAAGTGAATCTGTGATGAACTAGTGTGGTCTGCACGTGGTCTTCTTTGATTGGTTGACTGCAGTTTAACGTAAGTGGCTGAGAAAAACCAGGGGGAGTGGATTGCATAATTTAAGAAAACGGCGTTTTAAACGCCGTCATATTTGTCACAGAACGGCGAAAATAATGGCGTTCAATCTGGTCATTGAACGCCTCATGATGTAAAATGCGGCGTTCAGGAACTATAAAAACGTCGTTTTTTCCGCCGCTCCGTATGATGCATTCAAACGCCGTAAAAAACGGCGTACTGGCGGTAAATTCGCCGGATTTTACGGCGTTTTTTCAATAAATCTTTAATAATCGCGTTAGAAAAGTGGTGAATTATGGCCGGAATGGCTTGCCATACATTACTGCCTCCTTCTGATTCTTTAGTCAGTCATTGAAATTTCATTTGTTTTAGTCGTCCTGATTGTCCTAAAAAATCCTAGCACTTTGAAAAAAACCCTTCCCTCTCCGGAGCCCCCACAGATGAGCACATTTTTAAAAGTGAGCTCCCCTAGCCCGAAACTTTGCGCACCTCTAAACCACCTCTCTTCTTGCTTCATGGTAGAGGAGACAGGGAGCAATTGTAACACAACACTCAATTTCTCAAAGCAGAAACAAGCTAGAGTAGTTACACTTACTCTGCACATGCTCAGAATCAACCTACTGTCTTTGAAAAAATCCCCAGAGTCAGTACTGAATGAAAATCTGTCTGCTCTGCAGGATATCCCCAAGCCTCACAGATGATTCCGTATGGAGCGCACTGAATTGAATCGCGTAAGTAAATCATGGAAGTAAATGCAATTATACCGCTTGTATATTAAGAAGCATTCTACCACATAACTGTCTCCTGAAACTTTTTACAGTGCCAACGACAAGTTTTTATTTTTACACTATAATTAAATTTTGGGGAAACAATAGTCTAGTAACTTCTTCAAAGAGGCATACATACAGAAAAGGTGTGATTAAAAAAAAACCCTACTACAATCAGTATTATAAGTCTAGGCAAGCTATAATGTAAGATAACCAATGACCGAAGCAAAATTCTGTATTACAATATAAGCAAAATCATCAATAAACCCACAATGTGCTGCTATAATCATTGAAATGGCATTAAATTCTTAACCCATAGAAATGTAAGAACTTGTGAAGATGATTAGTGGTGATATATCAGCTGTTTTTTCAGCCACAGGGCCTAGGCCCTGCAGCAGAACAAAGAAAACCTGAATATATACAAATATAATATTATTCCCTTAAAAGTAAATACTGCCCAGAGAGTGAGCTGAGTATAATATATTATTATACCGCAGTATATTTCTAAGTAACTAGGCAGCTCATTCTCTTTCTCTTGACAAATTCTTTAAAGACAGAACACATTTTAGGGTCAACTTGAAAGAAAGGCAGATGTGAAATGTGAGATCAGAGGTCAAACGTGACATGATATTTGGATCCAAACTAGAATGTGATATTAAGAAGCCCTGTATGACACTATCATTTCCTAAATGCTGCCAATATAAACAAAGAGAGCAGAATTTTAAGCAGAGTTTTAAAAAGACATTTTATGAAAATCTGACCGTGAACAAGAGGTCAGAGGTCCAAAGTAACATGATACATAGAATCCCCATATAGCATTCCCTGTATGCCTGTATGTTGTCAATGGTGGCAAGAAACTGTTTTGAATAACTCTATATAGCATCATCAGTTAACCTTCAGATACTGACCTTGAAGGAGAGGTCAGATGCAACATATTTTAAACCTTTATACAGTACTTTCTATTTGTTAGCATGGGATTCTCTGTTTTTTTAAGTTGGGCTGCAGCACTCCTGACTTTGGGGACCACTGCTGTAAATGATGGACGCTTGTGAGGAGAATTAACATGTGCATAACTGTACAGTGCAAAACAGGCTTCTCCAGATGTCTCAGGACTTGAGACAGAAATAAGACCCCAGTTTTATGACTTCTTTCATTTATTTAAAGGAACACTTCTGAAAGATGGTAAATGGACCAGTTCTTATATTGCGCTTTTCTACTGTAGCTGAGCACTCAAAGCGCTTTATGCAAACACGTTTGCATTTACCTATTGATACAAGCACTGTTTTCTACTTCTAAGCGCTTCCTAGCTAACATTCATACTCTGACAATTGCATTGGAGAAAAACTTGGGGTTCAGTATCTTGCCCGGTGATACTTTGGCATGCAGATTGGAGCAGCCAGGGATTAAACCATCAACCTTCCTATTAGTAGGTGACCTGCTCCACCTCCTGCACTACAACCACTAGTTGTTTAAAGATTAAACATCAGGTCTCTTTCTTTGGTCCATTTTAGTAAATGATTTATTTGATCAACATATTGATTTATTCTATTTGACAGAAACCTGGTTACAGCAGGATGAATGTTAATTTAAATGAACCAAGTCATGCTGTCAGAATCCTTGAAGCACTGACTGAGGAGGAGGAGTGGCAGCAATTTAACCAAGGACCCAGACAGTCTTAATTCATTTGAAAGCCTGACTCTTAGTCTTGTCCACCCTAACTGGAAATTCAAAAATCTGTTTTATTTATCATTTATCATCCACCTGCCCTTACTCAGAGTCTGATTTCTCAGACTTTTTATCTGATTTAGTGCTCATATATCCATATAGATGCTGAAAATGACAGCCTCAACACTGCATTTAATCTATTATTAGATTCAATTAGCTTCTCTCAAATGTAAATTATTAATCCTTTATTTATACAGGAAAATCTTGTCTTGTTTACAAGAGAGACCTGTTACATACATCAACAACAAAAATGACATAAAAAACAATAATAATACAAACTACTTAACACTTCTAAAAATCAATACGATACATTATCAACAAAAGGGTTTTCACTGATAATAAATACAAGTACCTACAGACATATTTTCAAATCCCTTTATTAAAATTTTGAACTCCTCAAGTGTAACCTGATTGGAGAGCTTCAGGTCCTGCTGAAGCATGTTCCAGGTGGAGAGGGCAGAGAAGGAGAATGCTTTTTTCCCAAGCTCAGTACACACTGATGGAACACTGAACATAATAAAGTCCTGAGAGCAAAGACTGTGGTATTGTTTTGTTTTTTTTTATGTGAAATGAAACATGACAAATATGAAGGAACCATATGGCGGATGGATTTGTAAATGAAAGTATACCAGTGGAACAGTCTACAAGGGCCATTTAACTAAAGAATATAGGGTGCAATGGTGAGTAAGGGCTTTGCTACCTGTGATAAATCTTAGTGTTCCATGATAGACAGCGTACAACAGACGTAAAGAGCTGGCAGAGGCCTTCATATATACAATATCCCCATAGTCTAGAATACTCATAAAAATGCCAGAAACATCTTTTGAGAAACAAATCTTGTTTTGAAAAAAGAAGCCTAGTTTTAACTTAAGTTTTTAAAGCAGATTTTCAATGTGGGGCTTAAAAGTTAAATTTTCATCTATAGTGATGCCAAAATATTTATAAGACGTTACAAAATCAATGAACACACCCTGTGTGGTTGTGATAGCAGGGAGATATGCGGACACCTTCTTATAACATAAGACTTTTGTCTTAGTTGCATTCAGTAACAATCTAAGTTGCTACAGTTGAGACTGAAAGCTGTCAAAAGAGGACTGCAAGTGCTCAAAAACAAGGGCAACTGATTTTGCATGACAATAAATTACTGAATCATCAGCATGAAAAAGCACAGCTGCACTTGTAAGACCATGGCCCAAATTGTTAATATAAATGGTAAACAGCATAGGTCCTAAAATTAACCCTCGTGGAACCCCCCCTAGAAATGTCCATATAACTTGATGTTTGACAACCATATTGTACACACTTTACGGCCAGTCAGATACTTTAGAAACCAACCCATAGTCTGTTCAGTAAATCCTATGTCCAAAAGCCTTTGACACAGCATCTCATGATCAACTGTGTCAAAGTCCTTGGACAGATTTATAAAGAGGACAGCACAGTAGTCCTTGGCATCAAAAGCTTCAATGACATCATTTAGGACCTTCAGGGAGGCAGTAACTGTACTATGTTGTTTCCTAAAACCCAACTGGTACAGTGATAAAATATTCTTTGAATACAAGTAATACTTAATCTATTCATTGATAATCTTTTCAAGAATCTTTGCTAAAATACACAATTTGGAAATGGGTCTATAGTTATTTAATACGGTCGAATCTCCACCTTTTAATAAAGGCAAATCAAAGCTGATTCCCATATGTCTGGGATACAGTTTTGTTGAATTGATAAATTAAAAATGTGTGTCACTGGTTCAGCTATAATGTCAGCAGCTAATCACCAGCTGATTTTGTTAATATCTAGATGTTTGAGTTTCCTACAAACCTCGCTTACAGACAGTTTAGAGAAAGCAAAAGTCTGACCAGAGGCAATATTTCTGAAAGTGTAACTCGTAGGCACAGGCATTTCAAAAGTGTCATTAAGCAAGGTGTTTGAATCAACACAGTGTCTATTAAAACAGTTTAACATCTCCACATTGTCTGACACTGGCCCAGAGTCAGCCACCAACTGAGAGGGAAGATCTGAATAAGAGTTACCAGAAATAGGTTTGATCATTTTCCAAAATCTGCATGGATCATTTAAATTATTTTTGGTTTCAGTTAAATAATAGGAGCTCATTGCCTTTTTAATCAATGCAATACATTTATTTCATAACTGGGGAGAATTAACTTAGACTTCTTTACTTTTGCCCAAAGTCGGTCCCTCTAATGAAGAAGGGTCCTTAATTCAGGAGTGAACCACAGACTAACTTGACTTTTTACCCTAAACACTTTAAAAGGGGCATGTTTGTCAATAAAATACCTAAAACTATCATAAAAATAAAGCCATGCAGAGTTAACATTGTCAATTAAGAAGATACATTCCCAGTTAGAGTGATTGAGATCCCAAAGAAACGACTGTTCACTGAAATTTCTGAGATTCCTTTTTGTAATGACATTGGCCTTAGCAGTTGGCAATTTTGTGTCCCTTAATACTCCAACTACCCAGCGATCACTTAAGTCATTAGCAAAGACCACTGTAGTCGTATATTTGTGTGGCATGTTGATTACCAGATCAAGAGAGCTGATTTGTCTGGAGTTTTAGAATTTGGACGGGTGGGGGTATTTATAATCTGAGTGAAATTAAATGACAAACAACATAATTTAAAGTAATCTGACACAGATGTTAACTAGTCCCACTTTAAATCACCTATCAATAGGATTTCCTTGAAATGCACTTCAGATAAAGTCTGAATTAGTGAGTCCAGAGAGTCACTAGTGGCAGATGGAGGCCTGTAACACCCAACCACTGTTAAAAACTGACCCCCAGGTATACTGAGACTTAATGCTAAAATATCAAACTGTCTGGGAAGCGACTTGGTCACCAAAACTTGGGTCACATAATTCGATTTCATATATATTGCCACTCCACCACCTTTTTTGGACAGTCTGTGCAAATATATTGAACCCATTTATAGCCACATCTTTATCAGTTATAGACTTCGACAATCAGTCTCAGAGACAACTATCACATCAACACCAGCTGAATTTGCCCAGTTTTGAACCATATCCAGTTTCGGAAGCAACCTACGTGCATTTATATGAAAATTATGTAGCCCTGACATTTTTTTTAAACTCAGCAGGTGTATTACAGGTAGATCCAGGATTTGGTTGGATGCCAGACAACAGTAAGAGCATAGCAACCAGACCTCTCCTTGTTATCTATATGATAGACAAACGACTACAAGTATTCCAATACAGAGTTTGATTTTTGACTGCATGAATACACACATATGAAACTGAAACACCTGTCATTTTAGTGTGGGAGGTTTCATGGCTAAATTGGACCAGCCTGGTGGCCAATCTTCATTAATTGCACATTGCACCAGTAAGAGCAGAGTGTGAAGGTTCAATTAGCAGGGTAAGAGCACAGTTTTGCTCAAAATATTGCAATGCACACAACATTATGGGTGACATACCAGAGTTCAAAAGAGGACAAATTGTTGGTGCACGTCTTGCTGGCGCATCTGTGACCAAGACAGCAAGTCTTTGTGATGTATCAAGAGCCACGGTATCCAGGGTAATGTCAGCATACCACCAAGAAGGACCAACCACATCCAACAGGATTAACTGTGGACACAAGAGGAAGCTGTCTGAAAGGGATGTTCGGGTGCTAACCCGGATTGATCCAAAAAACATAAAACCACGGCTGCCCAAATCACAGCAGAATTAAATGTGCACCTCAACTCTCCTGTTTCCACCAAAACTGTCCGTCAGGAGCTCCACAGGGTCAATATACACGGCCGGGCTGCTATAGCCAAATCTTTGGTCGCCAATGCCAAACGTTGGTTTCAATGGTGCAAGGAGCGCAAATCTTGGACTGTGGACAATGTGAAACATGTATTGTTCTCTGATGAGTCCACCTTTACTGTTTTCCCCACATCCGGGAGAGTTACAGTGTGGAGAAGCCCCAAAGGAGCGTACCACCCAGACTGTTGCATGCCCAGAGTGAAGCATGGGGGTGGATCAGTGATGGTTTGGGCTGCCATATCATGGCATTCCCTTGGCCCAATACTTGTGCTAGATGGGCGCATCACTGCCAAGGACTACCGAACCATTCTGGAGGACCATGTGCATCCAATGGTTCAAACATTGTATCCTGAAGGCGGTGCCGTGTGTCAGGATGACAATGCACCAATACACACAGCAAGACTGGTGAAAGATTGATTTGATGAACATGAAAGTGAAGTTCAACATCTCCCATGGCCTGCACAGTCACCAGGTCTAAATGTTATTGAGCCACTTTGGGGTGTTTTGGAGGAGCGAGTCAGGAAACGTTTTCCTCCACCAGCATCATGTCGTGACCTGGTCACTATCCTGCAAGAAGAATGGCTTAAAATCCCTCTGACCACTGTTCAGGACTTGTATATGTCATTCCCAAGACGAAGTGACGCTGTATTGGCCGCAAAAGGAGGCCCTACACCATACTAATAAATTATTGTGGTCTAAAACCAGGAGTTTCAGTTTCATTGTCCAACCCCTGTACATTATAATCAATCCAAAGCTTTTTGGCCACTTCAAATATCTTTATAAAACTATGCATTTTTAAAGTCAGTGACAGTTTTTTACCTTGATAAAAAATTAATCTATAAAAGTCACTTTGCAAAAAACTGAGTGCAGTTCCTACCTTGTGATAGAAATGCTGTTTCTCATTCAAAATGACCTGATATCATTCATGAGAGATATGTTTGACACGTTTCACAGATTATAGGTCAACAAGTCATTTACAGCCGTTTAAATACAGGCAATCATTTTTTGACACATACCAGGAATCGCTTTTTGGCACAACACCCTTTCCCCATCCTTCCCTTTATCCATTTCTTATCACCATCCTGTGTTGTGATGCTTGGACTCACCACACTGCCTGGTTTGGTTTCGGCTGGTCTCTTTACCCTTATGGATGCTTTCACTGAGGTGCATTTTGCTGGTGACTTTTTTCTTAAAAAAAAAAAAAATTCTCTCATATAATGAATCAAGTTCAAACTTTGGATTAGGTAAAGATCACGTGTATGTCCTCACACACACATGAATACAGGCACGTATGCACACGCACAAAAACAGGGTCTAATATTAAAAGAATACCAGCCGATGGGTATCTCAACTTGTAACTGACTGCACAAATGTTATTTCGGTTTCCTACCTGTTCCAGCCACATGATCTGAGGCCCTTAAAAAACAAACTAAAAAAGAATAACTTTGATCTGAGTTAATGCTCTGAGGTCTAAGGCCTCTCAGGCTTAACCTTATCACTTCTCTTACCATTAAATGTTATAAAGAGATAATATTCTGATAATTTAAGTTCATTTTGATATCTTTTGTCCCTTTATTGCAGTGACTTAGAAGAGTATTAAAAGCCAAAAACATTATGGTAGCATAGGGTTAGCACACTGACCTCCCAGACATCCCAGATACTAAAGGACTGTTTTATAAAATTACTGAATGCAACAACCGGAATAAATGGCCATCGTGCTGTAAAAACAAAAATGGTTCAGCACCTTGAAACACTGGATTTGCTTAGCAAATTTAATGTCACACCATTTTTATTTCACTAGATTTAAAAGAATTAGCATGAAGTTGGTGTAAGAGAAGCAGTACCTCCACATTTTTTATGTAGTTTACCACTTATTGTTACAGTAACATCTGAATTAATGTATTGATGACAAAAAGATTTAATGTATTTAGAACAAGCACACATTTCGCACAGCCACCGATATACAGCTGTTGAATGAACAGAGTGAAATAAGGATTCTTCATACATATATATATTCAAACACTAATACAGAGCAAGGTGGGGGAAAAAAATCAGTGGTTTAGCACTGGATTATTTTTAAGTTGCTCTTGGAGTTTGTTCCAACAAGGCCCGCATGTCCAAGAGGGCATCCTTCACAGCTAGGATCAGATGATGTGCGTTTTGTCTTTTGTCGGTGCTGAAAGCTCCCAGCTCAAAGACGAAGTGACTGTCATACACACCGTAGCACCCATGGTATCCAGTGTGAACAGCAACTTGTTGGACTGCCACAGAGCCAGATTTAGATGTCACCTTGTGAAGAGAAGCGGAAGTGAGAAAGTTGCTTTACAGCCATCTCTTTTCTAGTAGCATACAGCAGAATTAATTTTTTTTTTTTGACAAATGGCAAAACTCAGCTAACATTAGCTCAGGTTTGAAATAAACATCGAGACACATCTGAAAGGCAGCTGCACTTCAACTTTAATTCAGGCATGTTAACAGTGTCATATCAGTTAAGAATTGCAATGACCTTCCATAGTTTCCAGTTTTCGAGGTTTTGTGTAAATGAAAAGGTTCACTTCGATAGTTTATCAAGAATCCTTTGCAGAAAATGACTCATGTCTACAACTCATGGGCATTAATGAAAGCTTGCAGCCTGTAGCTGTCCACAGTTGTTTGCGGGGCTTTCAGCCAAATGAAGCTATACATACTAGTACGATCACACGGCCACTGTATAATTGTACAGATGTCTTAAGTTTTAGAAGCCTCTTCCATACATTTTATTTCCATTCTAGTGGTTTTATGCTAGAATTCATTCCAAACTATAGGATGAGTTTTACTTTTAGGGCTGGCAAAATTTCCATTCCTAACTTAAGTTGTGCTTGAATGAACTGATCTTTCAATGTATTCTGCATTTGGCAGACCATAATGTGTGTGCCTGCAGTACTGTGTGTCAGACAGCATGGTCAGCAACACAGGAGGAATGCCCCATCTCCCTTTCACCCTGTACACCATGGACTTCAGGTACCCCCCCACAATGACCTGTCACCATCACAAGTTTTCTGATGACTGTGCAGTTATGTGGATGTATCAGAGATCGTGGACACAGAGGATAAATACCTCGGTGTTCACACTGACAATAAATTGGACTTTACTTAAAAATGCAGAAGCCCTCTACAAGAAGGGCCAAATCCATTTCTATTTTCTGAGTCAACTGAGGGCTTTAAAATCTGGCAGATGATGTCCAGGATGTTTTATGAGGCCATGGTGACCATCCTCTATGATCTGGTGTGCTGGGGTAGTAAACTCCAGGTAGCAGATAAACTGATCCACAAGGCAAAGGTAACGGTGTGGAACTTGACTCTCTAACAGAGGTTTCAGAGACGAGCTGCAAGGACTGCCATTAGGTAGCTATTGAATCATGTTGACTAGTTAGCCAGAAAGAAGCTGGTTTTGCCTGGAAACCCTTCAGGGCGAAACATAAATGTGACAGAAATCAGTAAAACCCAGTGCAGGAACAGAGCACTATTATTCATGGGGGGAGACTTTGTTTGGTTTTGGAGATCAAAACCAGCCTCAAGTGACTTGTTTGCTTGCTCATGTTAGCTAATGCTAGATTGCCTGCTGACAGACCCATTGCAACATTGCAAAATATTGTTTTGTTTTGGATACTTTGTTTTGATACTGAAATTGGGGTTTTCATTAGTTGTCAGTTTTAATCATCAAAATTAAAAGAAACAAACATTTGAAATATATCAGTCTGTGTGTAATGAATGAATATAAAATACAAGTTTCACTTTTTGAATGGAATTACTGAAATAAATCAACTTTTTCAGGATATTCTAATTTTATGACCAGCACCTGTAAATATCACTGTTAGCACTGTAAATATATTTTTACCTGGCTTGTGATGAGTTGGAAGTCAAATAATTTATTGTAGGAAGTGTCTGTGAAGATGTCAGGCATGGAGATTTTATTCTCGACAGCTTGCATACTGAGAGCAAAGAGATGGATCCCTGTGTCATGACCTCTAATTACCTGTAAGGAAAGAAAATTAATACAGTTTCACCAATAAATCTTTAGGAATCACCTTGTGGCAAAAATACAATTTTATGCCTGTCAAACTGTTGAATTAATCATCCAAAGTGACAGTAAGACAGGCACATCATTTAGGCAGCATCAATTGAAGAACCAGCTTGGATGCATGAATATTTACATTTGCACATGCAGGACAGTGGAAGTAAGAAATGCATTTCCCATTATGCAACTTAAACAGCTGCAAATGAATTATGCTTTGTACACTGATTGTGGGGAGACCCATTTGCACAAAGACATTTTCATGTTTCCTTTATAGTTAAATAACTCACTATTGGTCCCATGACTGTGTCAGTACTGCTGCCAAGTATACACTTGGTAGTTCTACTAATGCAGTCACCCTGTGTATTCACTTACCGTTCGACAACAAGATCTAAAGCACTAAAGCAGCAAACTATGAACACCAATACTTGTGTCATTCTCAAAGACTTTGGCCATGACTGTACTTTAATGTTAGCCTAGGAGCGTTGAAGGAGTGGTTAAGCACCTTAAATGGTCATAGCAAAAGTAGAATCTGTGATAGTGCTACCTAAGGTCTGAACCTGCCAATTGCAGCTGCAACTCCAAGCAGAGTGACAGCAATCAGTCCCAGACTTGAACTGCCAACATAAGCATACCAACGTGTATCCTAAGAAACCTTTGTGAAACCTGCTTCAGTTTCAAGACTCCAGCAGCTGAGGGGAGGCACTATGATGGGCAAAAGGTTCTGGGATGTCAGATTGAAGGGGACAGTGAAAATTATTTAAGTTTTGTATTGCCAAAACAGTCAGTGGCCACAGAGTAATCATGGCATGTGTGTGTGTGTTGCAGAGGGAAGATGAAACTGAAGTCAGTGTTTGGTAAGCTTACAGAAGAAAAATGGAAATGTGTGCAAAACTTGCTTCCACATTAGCAATCAGCAGACATGAAATCACTGCCTCCAGACCAAGCAATTCTCCAGAAAATGGCATCTCCATCCCTGGAAGATCCTTCGGACCTCTGGGGGGTGGAGAGGAGGAGGGTCTAAAGTTTTTCAGTAGCATCTAATGTCTTTGCGTGTCCCTGATGAGCCTCAGTAAGAAATATATTAGATTAGATTATTAGAGGACACTTTATTGATATTTTTTCTCTCCTGTTGGCAGAAAACTTTACCATCAGATTGATGTGGCTTTTCCGTAAACAGCTGAGCATCTCAGCACTTCAGGCCACACCTACCACTCAGTTTGAGGTGTTAAAAAAAAAAATCACCTGGACTTTTAAGATGATGCTGCAGACGTTTGTGTTCCTTACTGTGATGAACTGGGATCTTAGGACTGTGACTGCTATCAGGTACTGAGACGTTCCCCAGATCTGAATGGACTTCTTGCCATTTAAGTTGCTATATTATGGCTGTGATGTAGAAGAACCATTGGATCTGCTCTGAAAAGACCAGCAGGCTTTCACCACTTGAAGTGACACAGTCAGTGTAGTACTGGAGATAAAGTATCAGTTTTTACAGAGACTGGTGGACAGCTGAAAGTCCTTCAGGTGAACTGGATTGGATGTGATTTTCACTGAAAGACCAAAATGTTACCGAAGAACTCAATTTTTCATCATTTTGTGACCATCTCAATAGAGTATTTGTTTTCTGATACGTCTTTGCTTCTTCTTTAAAGTTCTCTTTTTGTTACACCCAACATAAGCCCCATCATACTTTTTAAAACTTCTGAAAGAGCAACATGCAGCAGTGAAAACTATTCAGGACCCAGAACCTAATTGAGAGTATACAGTGAGAAGAGTTACTGTTGGAAGGTATGGATAAACCGTACTTCCACAACACTGCAGAACTGAGGAGTGCTGTAAATGATACTCACCACGTTCGTATTCTCTCTGTGAGTTTTTATGGCCTTTTCCAACAAATCAATCTTCTCTGTGTTCTGTGCCAAACAGAAGATGATAAAAAAAAAAAAGTTTGAATTTTTAGTAGAAGGAAGTTTATTAGTGAGCTGCTGTGCAGAATCATTCAGCACACCGATCTAAAACACAGCATCTCATCACTTGTGTCAAATACTGAGCTGAGAATTATGACGTAGTTCTAGCTTTATGAAATAAAGGTTTATATTATGAAGAGAAAGAAAAGAACAGTTTGAAATTTCAAATGCATTCCAGTCAAAGTCTGCAGTGAAGAGATGCCTTTGTGAATATAACTACAGAAGGTTTACAAGAAGGTGCGAACCACTGACTACACACTTATCACACAATATCTAACGAGAGCATTGATGTTCTTGGACAAAAAAAACTAACAAAAAAAAGGATTTTGACAGAAGAAACCAAGATAAGAGAAAAGGATGGAGAAGAAAAACAGCTCATGGTCCAAAGCACACCATATCCTCCGTCACACATCGCAATGTTATGGCACGGGCCAATGGAACAAGGTCACTCGAGTTTATTGATGGTGTGACTGCAAACAGAAGCAGCAGAATGAATTCTGGCGTTTACAAGGCCATACTCCATTCAGATCCAGCCTGCAAAACTGATCAGACAGCACGTCACAGTGCAAACGGATGACTCAAAGCATACTGCAAAAGCAAACCAAGAGTGCCTCAAGGCAAAGAAACGGGATATTCGTCAACAGCCAAGTCAGTCACCTGATCTCAACCCAACAGAGCGTGTTTTTCAGGTACAGAGGAAAACAAAAATTCAGACTTGTGTTTAATGTTTCCCATCTTGGCAGACCTGCTTTTTGGGGTCATCAAAGGCTTTTACAAAGGCAGCTGAGACACTTGATGTTGGAAGCACTAGAGATATACGTCCATGTCTGAACATACGCTGGGAGGCAGCTTCATATGATGCACAGCACTGCTTGTTCATCCTGTCAAGAGAAGGGAAGAAATATTTTTCATAAACTCTGTGTTCCAGTTCTAAAACTTACTGATCCATGAAAGAAATACTGGATCGCTGAAATATAGTCATTTTATTCTTCTGACTAATGAGAATCCACAAACACTGAGAAAGTTGCTTTGAAGCACTAAATGCAGCTTTATCAGTATTTGGTGTGGTGCATTCATTTAAAGAAAATCTGAACTGAATATGTTCCTGTTTAGTTATGCTTTTTGTGTGTGCGTGTGTGCATTTTTACCTGTAGTAGGCCAGCAGTAAGGCCATTTGGATGAAGGCATCAGGGGACAGCTTGCGGGCCTTCAGATAATCTTTCCCAAAGTGGTCAAAAACCATAACTCTCAAATCCAAGTTTTGGATGTTTCTGTAGTGGGCGGGATGGCAGAAACATTACAGATACAATAATAGACTGAGTCAAACAAGTATACACTTAATACATACATTTATTGTATGCATAAACATATTTTTCATAAATATCTTTTAGACTGAAAATGTAATCAAGCTGTTTCTGCAGCGTTAGTACTACATCAGATCCATTGTGCTCACCTTTCTGAAGAGGAGCAGCAGCAAAAATATGTGCATATATTTAACTACATTTTTTCTGCTATAAGTAGAGCACCATGCAGAAAGAAAAGAAGGACGAACCACATCCAACAGGATTAACTGTGGACGCAAGAGGAAGCTGTCTGAAAGGGATGTTCGGGTGCTAACCCGGATTGTATCCAAAAAACATAAAACCACGGCTGCCCAAATCACGGCAGAATTAAATGTGCACCTCAACTCTCCTGTTTCCACCAAAACTGTCCGTCGGGAGCTCCACAGGGTCAATATACACGGCCGGGCTGCTATAGCCAAACCTTTGGTCACTCGTGCCGATGCCAAACGTCGGTTTCAATGGTGCAAGGAGCGCAAATCTTGGGCTGTGGACAATGTGAAACATGTATTGTTCTCTAATGAGTCCACCTTTACTGTTTTCCCCACATCCGGGAGAGTTACGGTGTGGAGAAGCCCCAAAGAAGCGTATCACCCAGACTGTTGCATGCCCAGAGTGAAGCATGGGGGTGGATCAGTGATGGTTTGGGCTGCCATATCATGGCATTCCCTTGGCCCAATACTTGTGCTAGATGGGCGCGTCACTGCCAAGGACTACCGAACCATTCTGGAGGACCATGTGCATCCAATGGTTCAAACATTGTATCCTGAAGGCGGTGCCGTGTATCAGGATGACAATGCACCAATACACACAGCAAGACTGGTGAAAGATTGGTTTGATGAACATGAAAGTGAAGTTCAACATCTCCCATGGCCTGCACAGTCACCAGGTCTAAATATTATTGAGCCACTTTGGGGTGTTTTGGAGGAGAGAGTCAGGAAACGTTTTCCTCCACCAGCATCACGTCGTGACCTGGCCACTATCCTGCAAGAAGAATGGCTTAAAATCCCTCTGACCACTGTGCAGGACTTGTATATGTCATTCCCAAGATGAAGTGATGCTGTATTGGCCGCAAAAGGAGGCCCTACACCATACTAATAAATTATTGTGGTCTAAAACCAGGAGTTTCAGTTTCATTGTCCAACCCCTGTATGTTGAACGACTTAAGTGACGTCTGCACGCACCGGTCCATGCTCCATTTAGCCTCTTCCATGACCTTCTTGATATCAGGTGTGATGTTGAAGTGTAGTTTCTGTGGCATGGGTAAAGGCGGAACGGCAGGTTGCATCATCTCTGGCTTCTTCCTGTTTCATTAAAGAAAACAAGCACTTTTGGTGGAACAATATCACATCTAGTGACAGAACAAAGCCACCATACAATAAGCTAAATATACAAGATGTGTCCCCTCCATGAATCCCCACCTCATTGTGGAGGTGGTGCTTATAGAGCCGAGTGATCCCAGGAGAAATCTTAAGTATAGTTGTAGTTACTGGACTGAACAAATGTATCCATATCTACCATTTTGGATAAGATAACCATGCGTCCATGTAATGATCTTGCTGCTACTGCTACTAATGCTGCTACTTAAATTGGCAGAACTGAATAAATTACTGTTCCACTTACATGGATGCTACAAGATAGTCAGTGAAGGCCATAGCAACTGTAGCATCGGCAGCAATATGATTCACATTCATACCCCATGACCCATCTTCTGCAATAATTATCTGAAAGAGAGCAACAGTATAATGAATACTTTCTCAGTCCATTACCTCCAAGCTTTTATCATCAAATCTTAGTCTACAACTATTTAGTGACAGCCAACAACCTTAATACACACAAAGAATAAGCTGCTGTATCATCTCTGAAGTGAAACTAATCAGTTTTTTAAATGGTATATTTCCAGAGAATCTGCAGATAATTCAGGAAATTGTAAAAATTTATTGTGCAGTCCAACTGCTTTCTTACTTAGAAACCAGCTCGTTTTAAAGTGTCTGCTGCTCATACCTCAGGAGGAGAGTAAGATACAGGGGAGAAAAAAACATTTAGTGAGCTGAAATGGACGCTAGACAGTGATATCCGCATGAGTCAAGTGGGGGAATTGTAATGTAATACTTTTGAACTTACTTTTTGATAAAAAAAAAAAATTACCTTAAAATTACACTGCAACCCTTAACAAAATACATTTTCACAATCTAAAAGATTTGAGTAGTTTGAGGAGTTTGGATGCTCTCCCTGTGCTTGCGTGGGTTCTTCAGCTTCCTCCCACGGTCCAATGATATGCATGGAGTTAGGTTAACTGGTGATTCTAAATTGGCCGTATGTATGAATGTACATGGTTGTCAGTGTGACAGACTGGTGGCCTGTTCAGGGTGTACCCTGCTGATGGATGATCATTTAGCTGTAACCCAACAGGACAAAAATTCAAGTTACAGCTATCAATAAATAAAATAAACGGTCTTATCTGCAGCTGTGCTTGAAATTGGAATGATCATTTTAACAGCTGATCTTGAAAGAAAAGGGTTTGTTATATGCATTCATCTTTAGATTTTACTGTGAAAGAGTTGGCATAACAGGGGAACATGGACTGCCATACATGCATCAAATCCATCAGAAATGGTCTCACATGAAGGGTGGCTGTAAAGAAGCCAAGCTCAGGGAAAGGAAACAGGCAAAAACAAAACAAAACAACACAAAAAAAAAAACTGAACATACCCAAAGTATGGAGACAAAAATTTGACATCGCTTTGTTACTAAAGTTATTGTATGAGACAAATATCAGATGATTCTGAGGGAGTCTGGGAGAAATACTGTATAATATCCTATAACCAGCGTTTTAGTCAGATTGTAAATCACCTGCAGTGACTTGTCAAACCAGCGGTTGGCGCTGTTCCACTGACTGCCTCCACCATGTGTTACTAAGTGGAAATCACATAGACTGTACTCTTCAGACTCCTGAGGCATGGCTCTGTCCAAACACACTGTGCAGATGCTCCTTTCAATAGCTGACAATGATTCTTTGTTTGTCTGTTCTGGGAAAAAAATAAAAATACAAACAAAGCAAACAATATTAATTTATAATCAGACTACAACACTAACAAATCTCCCTGTGACAGAGCAGCTCCATCACAGACTGCAGACACACATATGCACAAAGACAGTACAAATGCAGTTACCCCACTCACTTTCATGGGCACAAAATAATTAATAAAAGTTGCCATTATTCCTCTTCTCTTCCTGTTTTACTAGCATGACTATGGGTGTGGACCTGTTTGCACCGTTTATGCTTACATTCATAAAATGCATTCATTTACCATTCACTGAAGTGTCAGCATGAGTGAATATAAGCAGAAGAAAAGAGGTTCCTCCCATGGGTTGCTGAGCTAAGTGCAGGGAACAGACAAGCCCTGGCAGAACCAGGCTCAGGCTTTCTCCTGTTACAAGATAGTTCTTCCTTCCCATCATCAACAAGTGTTTGGGAGCACAAAGTATTCAGGGTTCTCACTAATGTTGTAGGGTGCGTACAATATAAAGAGCCTTGAGACAAATGTTGTGAATTGGTGCCATTTAAATAAAAGGGGGGGTACTTTAAACAGTCATTCAGCTCGAGCCTCTGTAAAACCCAAACCCTTTCCAAAGTTCAAAAAATGTTCCCATACCATTTTTTTTTTGTCCTTCAGTATGTTATTTTTTCCTAGTGGAAGGACTGAAGAGCACTTGTGCTGGAACATTGTGTTTGTTCTGGACAACCTGGACGTATCTAGTGCAGAAGTCGAACAACAAAACACCCTGTGGTTAAGATGAAGCATACCTGAGAGATGAGGACAAATGGATCCCTCTTACTCCTCTCACGGTGGTATTTTTGAAGGCTTGTTAAGAAGCTTTTTGGACAACTGGAAAATGCAAATACTCCAAGTAGCTTTTCAGCATAATTCCAGCATTTCCCTACATACAAACTGTAGGTCATTTAGGACAGGCCCCTGAGCTATACAGTATTACTGTTCAAGTGTAGTAATTTTGCTTCTATTATTTTTATTTTTATTGACTAGGGAAAATCTCATTTTTTTTCTTTTTTAAGTTCAGTTTCTACTAACAAACTAGCCCTGGCTCTTCCTGTCTCATGTTTTATTTTCCAGCTAGCCAGGTTGCTAAGTGTTAGCTCTTACAATGATTAGCGGAGTCCACTGCAAGGTAGCTGGGTCTCTAGTTAGAACCTGCAGCAGGTGGAACGACAATGTGCAGTTAGCCAAACTCAGAAGAACAAGGGTTAGCTGCAGTCCAAGCCAGAGAGTTAGAAATCTACATCTGTGGAAAACACTGAACTGTCATACAGGCTCCCCTCCAATGATCAATCGCAGTTTCCATCATGCTCTCACACCCAGTCAACCTTACCTCATTCAAAATCTCAACATCAGATCTCTTGCTGTTTAACACGCTTTGGCCTACCTGCAGTGGCTCTGCATCTACAACCCACTTTCACACTCATACTGTCATAAAGTCACATCTGTTGTCACTGACAGGTACGGATTCTTTGCCAAGATCAATTTCACAAGTTTGCTTCATTAGTTTAATCTGAATTAAAGTAGAATTTGATCTCACCTTTGAGCAGGCTGAGATAGACTTTGCTCCAGGAGTCACGATTCAGGGTGGTGAGGATACCGACAGGCTCTGTGTGAATCTCTGATGAGTTGCAAATCCTCTTCAGCTGAACACAAAGCTGATCAACAGTCAGCAGAGTGCCATCGCTGTTGTAGACATCTACCATAAAGAACTGATTCAAGGGGAGGACACATGAATAGCACTGGTGAGCACAGTCATCCCATCCAGACAATCTTTTTCAATTATAGTTGCTGAAGCCTATCCTAGCTGTCATATGGCAAGAGAGCAGGGTACAGGTCTGCAGTCTATCACAGAAAGAGACATTCATTTACAATCCCCAGTTAACCTAAGTTGGATGTCCATGGGTTCCCATGCAGGCACAGGGAGAATGTGCCCAGTGCACACAGAAAGGCCTGAGCAGACCAGTGGATTTGAAGCAAAGATCTTCTTGCTGTGAGACAACAGTGCTACCCACTACACCACCATCCCACCTGTTGGTCATTTCTGTCAGCGTGCACAGTGTCTTAAATAGGTCCCATCACAGCATTCACCTTCACAACATTCAACACTGTGACGAGACCCGTTTGAACCAAAAAAAAATGCATTTTTTAAGTCTAGCAGCGTAGATTTTAACAGAGCGTGAAATTGGAAATAAAGAGTCAAAAATAAGAATATGAGCCTGGTCAAGCAGCCAAGGGGGCAAAATCTGGCACATACACACAAAAAAAAAGAAAGAAAAAAGCTTTCCCCACACATATACAAAATATACATTTACAAACATTTATTCAAGTCCAGTAAAATAAACACCAGTAAATGAAACCCAACCACCGCTCTACCTACTACCCGTGGAACTAATGAAAGGGATTAGTTAGCCTTCCCTGGCCTGCTCTGGATTGCTAAGTTGTACGGTTGCAGGTACCAAGGAGTCAGTGACGTGCAGTCAGGGGAGGCAGGTGAGGCATCATTGTTGTTATCACTGCTAGTAAGAGAAAATACATTTGAACACTTTACTGTTCTATAAAACAGTTTTCTGAATTATTTCAACGCTTTAATGGTCAAAATCGGGGAATTTGTGTGTGTTAAGTGTTCAAACACATGGAAGAAATGCGGGGTGAGCCAGTGCAGTGCTTTGGCTCACCTCTGGTGGCGCTGTGTCACATACAATAAATGAAGCAGGCGGTTGACACATGCCCATTGCGGTCTCTCTTTATATCGCCAATAAACATGTTTGATGACACATGAGCTACACATGCTGATGTTCCACAGTCTGTCTAATATACCGAATGAATGTGTGTGACATGTTTATTCTTTGTGATCGGTCATACATGCACGGTGAAAATACACAGGGTGAGGCAGAAAGTACCGTGCCGCACCGATAGGGGGCAGTGCTGCAACAGCGCTGTCCTAGCAGCAGGATAGGTGCATGGACTTCATCTTCAAATAAAGTTAATGCATGTTTTGTTTTGTTTTTTATTTAAAAAGAGGACACCCCCCCCCGGCCTTACATTAAAAATTTTGTTTTTCTTGCCATCATTGTTGAATAGTATGGAGTTGATTAAAGCATAATTAATCATTAGCATAATTAAAATTGAAATATAAGCTTCTATTTTATGTTCATACATGTGAACATTCGACTCAGTGCCTCACCCGTCACAAACCTCACCGCACGTCACTGCAAGGAGTATATTATTGTCCATTTGTTTCAGGCACTGTAGAGTAAAACGATCTGTTACCAGGAGGAAATTAGATCCCAACAAATATACTTAGTGATACTAATATGTGGCTAGGCACTCCACTGTAGAGTACCCCATCTGGCAGTTCAGAAGCATGTAACTTCCCACAGGGAAGGCATCTTTCCATGCCTTCCCTGTTGGCAGAGGGACGAGGTGAATGGTCCACTCCTCCTTTGGGCAACAGCAGTTCTTCAGTTATTCTTTCAAATGTTGCCAGGTAGTGCTCAGTGTCATCAGGGGAGAGTAGAAATGACTTGGGTTCTTCAGATGTGTGGCACCATTGATTCTGATGGTGGTGGCGGCAGGTCATTCTGCTTGCTGGCTAGGCCAACCATCTCCCATGGCTCTTCCTCATCCATTTTTTTTTAAATATTCATTTCTCAATTCCCATACTTGTCCTTCAACCTGTAGAAACCAGTGTTTACACACTTTTCCATCTCTGCCCTTGGTGTATGAACTCGTCCATCTGATGTTCTCTAGCCAGCTGAAGAACCTTGTTCTCATCAGCCCCTCTGCTTAAATACTACCTGACACACCCCAATAGAAAATTTAAAAAAGGACTCCCCTTAAATACATATGCAATAATTATGTAACCATTCTCAGAATATTTACAAATAAGTTTGTATAAACCAGTGTAAACACAATACATCTAGACACTGTTTCCATTACCATCCCCACACTTGCTGTTGCCCCAGGGAATCCTTTCAAATACCCTGTGTGCAAGGGAGAACAAGCAGATCTAAGGTATACATGACAAATAGATTCCATTTTACTGGTTTCTGTAGATCATGAGTCATTTTTACAGAGCAAATATTTAGCTAAAATCATTGTGGTCCCTCCCCCTCCAGTTCATAGGTCAACAGCTGGAGAAAACAACCCTACAGTATGTAAAGCCTGTGAACTCGCTCAAAGTGACTCATTGCATGACAATATTCAAGCAAGCAATCAAATGTCTGTTAAAAATCATGTGTTCATTTAACCCATTTCCTAATATGTGCCAAGTGTTTGCATCAGGCAACCAGTTCTCTGTATCAATTACCAACCTTATTGGTAACAATATTTAAGAGATTATGTATCCTCATATCTTGTTACAAAAAAAGAGAAAAAAATAAGAGCAAAACAAAAAAAGTGGTAATAGAATGCTTGGTATCAAATTGGCCGCTACCTCTCCAACTTCCTAATGTGGACTTTGTACATCAGAGATGGGATACTTATCTCTGCATCCTGTATTTCCACAGCCAGAAAGACACGTGACAAATCATGGCAATGCAGGCAACATCTGACAAAATGACATTTTATACACTGGGATGAGAATGTGTTGCTGTTACCCAGGAGTGTATATACAGTCTCTTTCCCTGTAAGATCATCTCTTTGTCCACTGCACCAACTTGTACTTCAATCCCCGAGTTTAGGATTTCAGTCTTAAGTTTAATTTCTCCTATTTTGATTTGGATTGGGAACATCCCGCAGCAGCTTCAGTTTTACATACTTCAGTCTGATAGTTTGCCTCCTTGGTGTCCTTGTTTGCCTCCTCTTTTGAGTGCACACCAATCATTGCACGAGATCAATAGATGGATTAGTGTCACTTTGACTAAAAGAACCAGATGGTCATTAAAGGCAGCCAACAAGAGCCGGAGCAGAACTGCTGTTCCTTAGAAAAATCCTGTTTATTTTGACCCTCGGTTTGTCCTGCAGCAGAGTCTCCCTTTAACTGGAGCAGGTTTACAGGTTCGCTGCAGTGAAAACTTCAGCCATGATGACAAAAATCTGACAGTATGAAAATCCCTCCCCCTCAGGTCATTGCAGTGTCTGATACCTAAAACTGAACTATTCACTATAACTCATCTTAAATGTTAGCCTGAAAACACAGAGGGCTTATGGGGGCACACACACACACACACAACCACACACACACAAAGAGCCAAAAACCACAAAATGCCCTTTTGGTTTAAAACAAGAAAATTATTCACAAACCCACAGTTGAGAATCCAATTCTGGAGTTTTTTTGTTAAACACCATTTGCGATGATGTGCTCCTCACCTGAGAGTTATGCGCCACTGTAATGTAACTGGAGTTTTTGCCATGGAACATCATAGATTCCGTCTCCAGACCTGGGATACGGCAGGCTGAAAGCAACTGTGAATATTGTTCCATACACAGAGGATTCCCTTCAAAATGCTCAGCTGGTAATGTCTCACTGAAAAAGATACAGCCTCCGTCAGCAGTAAAGCAAATATGTAAGTGCCAAATTTACCATTCTTATAGGCCGATTTGAGTGGAATTTTTTTTTCTTAAATATAACTTATCCATTTGGATACTGTGGCCAGTTTCGATGAGGGTCCTGAGGCAGGCAGCCATAGTCAATAACCATCTGCTAGGCCTCACCTCTGCCAATTCAAGCTGCTAAACTGGACCCCTCAACCATGTTTGTAGTTTTGGTGCCTTTTGGAATATTTTGAATGGAATTAACCATTTAGCCATTTTTAAACAAAGGGCCCCATTTTCAGAGGCTCAGATATCATTGGATAAACATGACAGGTGAGGTCTGTTCCCTCATTTCATAACAAATTGATGATGATGATGATGAGTCCACCCACTATGACATCTTATGTTTGGGAAAATGTGATTATTTTCAGTCTGGTACTCACTTATCAATCATTGTCTTAAATTTCAAAAGAGCTGCCACTATTTTGGCTGCAGACCTAAGCAGAGAAAACCAGGTTAGTTGTTTTAAAAAGCAATTATGAAACAAGGCAGGACATAAATAAATGGAAAATGAGATTAAAAAGGTGTATTTTAGTATCAAGTATCATGTGACATACACACTAACCAGGTACCATTTTTGTGTAAGAGTGTGTGTGTAAGGTAACCTTATGTGTTCCTGCTCATCCCTGAATGCCATTCGGGGACACACAATCGAATAATTTGAATAAATCACCACAGAGTTCCGGTTCTCAAAGTAATGTGCCTTCCCGTAGTAGTCTGCTGTCTACAAACAGTGACACAGAGATGCAGGCAGTTACAGACTGTTACTGGAACCTGAAGGAAAAAATTAAGTTAAAGAAAATGATCACGACCACTCGAGTTTGTAAAATATTGCAGTGAAATTGCACATTCCAGTTTGAAACAGACAGTCATGGTTATGGAAACTAAACATGGCATCTCCCGTCAGCCTCCCTACTTCCTGAAAAACATTATCCTGTGACTGTAGCTGCCAAAGCTCTCAGTCATCACATTGCAAACTAATTTTACAGCATCAACTCAGTAATCAAAAACAAGCAGACTATCCCTTCATAACGATAATAAATCCATTACAAACCCCCTAACAGACACATTACAATCTGCCTAAAATGTGTGATTTTTGTCCTCCTGAATGCCCCATCCCGCCCCTCTGTCCACCATATGCAAAGTTTTTGCAGACCTGTTTAGGTCCATCTCTTGCCTTCTCTATGAAATTGAAATATTACATTTTACAGGTACAGCACTTGCATGGACTCTTGGAATTTCCTTCCATTTAGCCATGATCATTTTGTTCCCTGTGACTGGTCACTGCAGTCCCACCTGAACTGCACGTAAGACCTCTCCTCTAGTGACAGTAATTGAGCTCACCCAGTTGTCAGTGTCGCATGCTTTCTTCTCCAGCATTCTCTGCAGTTTCTCTCCGACCCCTCCTTCTTTCATGAATTCCTCCACCAGCTGTTTTGTATGCTTCAACTCATCCTCCTCTACGATGGGCTCCAGGAAGCTGATGTAGCTCTCACAGGTTTCCCGCAGAGGGGGGACGGGCACACGGGGCAGCCCCTTCTGGTGGTTCAGGCATCTGCTAGTAACACGAGTCACAGGTACGGGCTTCACTAGCTGACAAGATCTCACCTGGCCCAAAGTATTCACCACCTTCATCTGAGAGAACAACGAGAAAAACAACACATGAACTTAGATACAAAAGAAACTTCAGATAAGCACTTAGGTGGTTAAAACCCGGGGAAATTGTTTCCATTCATTTCCAAAATCCCAGACATATCTGAGAATTCAAGGTTACAGGCTTGACAAAAGCATGAGCAGGTGTTTGCTCCCACATGATGTTACTGTATCTACAGCTGCTGTGGCCTCAGTAAGCTAAACTCTAAACTACAATAAATTACTTACCATAGTTCTGCTGAAAGTTTTCAACATTGTGTTTTCAGGTAACCTCCACAGAAGGAGGCTGGAGCGTATTCACCTGGTGACCAGCAGTTACAGTGCTAGAAAAGAAACGCACCAGGTACCTTTCTCACACACCTGCTCCTCATCAGAGATAATGCACTTAGCGTCTCTGTAACTTACATCACATGCTGCTAGTCACATGATGCACTCACATGGCTGTAGTATCAAATTGGAACACAGAAATTTATTTCACATATATAAAACATTCATGACTCATTAAAAAAAAACATATTGAAAAAATAAAAAAACACTGCTGAATATTTAATGTATAATCTGTGGAGAGTGTCATACCCATGTCTACTCTAACAGTATGCACCATATAATGGTAAGAGGAGACAGGTAGTAAAACCAGTGTGTGTCTGTTCAACACATTTTCTGGAGGAATGCTGGGATCACTGAAGTGCATCTACTTCTCTTATGGTGTTTCCGGTGTAGTAGATCTCCCCAAACAGGGCAAAGCATTCTGGCGTACACAGTCAATGCATTTGAGCTTCTTTGTTACATAATGCTTTCTGTGAAATTATCAGTCTGACAGCTTGATAATTCAAACACAAACTTCAAAGACAAATGTTTGACTTGCAAACTTTTAAAGTTAGAATGTAACAGAGGATAAGTTTGCACACAGTTTCTTGAAATTATCTTAAACCAGCATGTGCAACTAAATGGTGCTTTTGTGACTTTTCATATGTAAACAGCCTGTGCAGAATAAACCCGTTTCAGCCCCTCGGGCCTTGCTGACAAATTGTTTTACCAAAAAAATGTCACACTGTCATATGGCCCTTCTATTGTTCCCTCCACTGGTGTAAATTACATTTTCACTGAACTGTTTTCAACTTATTTGTGACCGTATATCTCGGTGTTTTAGGAGAATGGAGTCTCCTAATTGATCCAGCAAGATAAATAAATACCTATAACACGTGACAATGAAAGCCTTTTTGTTCTCCACCACTGCAGAGTAGATAAGTGCTCCTCTTGTTCCCCCTCACACAAAGGAGTCAGATACAGTATCTGACTTAATCAGTATCACATTGGTTGTCTTTAATAGCAGCTCTGGCTTTGCACATAGCAGGGTGGGGATTTCCTAGAACAGCACCATCCCAAATATAAACTACAGCAGAGGAAATAATCCCCATCTGTAGCAACCCTGACTGAAATACTGTGAACTACTTTCACTGTGCAGTTTCAGTAATCCAATAAAAAAAAATTTTTTAAAAATCCCCTTTGGCACAAAAAAGTTTTACACACATGTAGTTTGAGCTTTTCATACAGTGGAAAGTAGCTAATGTCAGAGGCAGATACACAAGAGGAAGCCAACAAGGCAGAAATTCTCTGATCTTGAATCTCAGATATTTTCATATCAAAGAGGTCTCCTAAATCTGGCTCTCCTAATCACACACAAATGTGAGCATTTCACTTGTAACTGGACACAGCTGAGAGTGTCTCGACAGTCATAAAAACCACAACACCAAGACTTCAAATTATTAGAACACTGCTTTTATTAAATTAACCATGAAGCAATTAAAAAAAAAAGTAGATATCCAAACATTTACAAGATCACTTTTACTGCTGAACAAAGTTAAAAGGATATGTAAACATACACCTAAATATTTAAATCAGCTTACTATTCTACAAAAGGCTTCATGCTGGGGTCTCAAACAAAACATCACGATCAAACGGTCACGAGATGCAGCCACTGAATTCTCATGGGTCAACCGTGCAGATAACACAGCTGGTGGAGGAAAAAGCTTGAGCTCTGGAAGTTACCCACCTGAACACAAAAGATGCTTTTCAGTTAAAGGTGAGGTAAACAGACTCAGTGTTTACCAGTCACACTAGAAATGATGGACATAATCTGGTGTGAACAGTGATGGAAGTACCTTAAATCTGCATTCTTTCTAATAATCAGCGGGGGGGGGACTGCTTTCAAATGCTTTCATGATAAGTCTAACTCTCAGCCACTAATTTCACTGACAATTAAATGCAGGACATGCATTTAATAAATTATGATCCCAGCAGCACTACGATGCTGCAGTTAACACTGCTGCATCAGAACAAGAAGGCTCCTATTTAGAACCTCCTGGTGAAGCTGGGCCTTTCAATTCAGTTTTATGTATATAGCGCCAAATCACTACAGTCACCTCAAAGCACTTTATATTGTAAAGACCCTACATTAACTGATTGTGGAGTTTGCATGTTCTGGTTGTGTCAGGCGTGCTTGTTAGGGTTGACTGGTGAGGCCCCCTACCCGAGCTGGATAAGCAGTAAAGAAAACAGAATGATGGCCTGAATTAGCATAAGCATGCTATACCATACCAAGTCATTAGCCTGCAAGTGTGCCATGTCTCATCTACCCCTCACTCATACCCAGATGCAAACTGTTACAACAGCTTCACCACAAAATACATTAGTGCTGCACATTTTGTAATATTTGATACACCAACCTGTTGCTTTGTGTGTGGTATTCTAGGACTTTTCTGAGGCACTGTGCCCCTAGTCCCTTGCCTGCCACCACATAAATGACATCACCAACAGCTGCACATTTCACAATAAGACCTCTCCATGGCATCCTTGAGACAGCATGCCACTCATTACTGGCAATGTTGTAGTATTCCACCGAGACCAATCCACCTGGAAAATATACACAAATCCTGTATTACACAGCTCCATTAGCTACAGCTACCATCATAAGCTACAGTAGCACGTTGCATTCATTGGCACTGTAACGGTTGTAGTAAAGTTATTTTTATTACCAGTTAACCCTTGCCCTCCAACAGCATAGATCCTGTTGTCAACAACCACTAGCCCATGGTTCCTCCTGGCCACTGTCATGTCACACAACTTCGTCCACCTGGAACGGTGTAGCAGAAAACAAGTATTACACAGTGCAGACAATTGTGCGCTCCTTTAAGTGACTGAAAGACATTCAAAACCTGCTGGATGAATGAACTTGAATACTTGATGTGGCAAACTTGGGGCTCAAAATTGATGCCCATACAAAGTGCCAAAACCCTACAGTTCGTGGAATGGTCATGGCTGGCTCACAAGACAAGGAAAAATTCCCTGCTTCAAAATCAGAAACAGACTGGTTTACAGCCAGGTACAAAAACTGTTCTATAACCAGTGTGTGTGTAGTCAGTCTCTAGTGGCCATTTGAGGAGTGTTTTGACATTGTCGTGCTTTCTTGTGCAGGATTTATACTTCTGTGTTAAAGCCACATCATTTCTTATTTATTTCAGGCTACTTTTGCTGCCATTGTCTGAAGAGAGCAGACCAACTGGAAAAGAGAAGACCCTCACCCACCCACCCAAAAAACCAACAACAACAAAAAGAAAAACAAAAACAAAACTAGTGTTTTGACTGAAATTCCTGAGCAATGCAGGCACAAGCAGTTACAAATGCAGACAGCAGTATTAACCACTCATGCAGGCTACTTCATAGGCTCTATATGGATTCAACGCTAAAATATTAATTCAGCTTTAATTTTGCCAACTCCTTTGTGTCCTTTGATTCATACAGGCACTATTTTGCCAAAAGTATTCACTCATCTGCCTTCACATGCATATTGGCTTGAGTTTCATCCCATTCTTAATCCAGAGGGTTTAATATGATGTGGGTCCACCCTTTGTAGCTATAAGAGCTTCAGCTCTTCTAGAAGGCTTTCCACAGGTTTAGGGGTGTTTATGGGAATTTCTGACCGTTCTTCCAGAAGCACATCTGTGAGGTCAGACACTGATGTTGGAGAGAAGGCCTGGCTCACAGTCTCCGCTCTAATCCATCCCAAAGGTGTTCTATCAGGCTGAGGTCAGGACTCTGCAGGCCAGTCAAGTTCTTCCACACCAAACTGGCTCACCCATGTCTTTATGGAGCTGCTCTGTTAGAACAAGAAGGGGCCATCCCCAAACTGTTCCCACAAAGTTGGGAGCATCAAACTGTCCCAAATGTCCAGGTATGCCGAAGCATTAAGAGTTCCTTTCACTGGAACTAAGAGGCCGAGCCCAGCTCCTGAAAAACACCCCCACACCATGAAGCTCTCTACACACTGTTCTTGAGCTGATCTGAAGGTCACATGAAGGTTGGAAGTCTGTGGTGACTGACTCTGCAGAAAATTGGTGACCTCTGTGCACTATGACCCTCAGCATCCTCTGACCCCACTCTGTGGTTTTACGTGGCCTACCACTTCATGGCTGAGTTGCTGTCGTTCCCAATCGCTTCCACTTTGTTATAATCTCACTAACAGCTGACTGTGGAATATTTAGTAGTGAGGAAATTTCATGACTGGACTTGTTGCACAGGTATCATCCTATCACGGTACCATGCTGGAATTCACGGAGCTCCTGAGAGCGACTCATTCTTTCACTGATGTTTGCAGAAACAGTCTGCATGCCTAGGTGCTTGGTTTATACACCTGTGGCCGTGGAAGAGACTGGAACACCTGGATTCAATAACTTGGATGGGTAAGTGAATACTTTTGGCAATACTGCATATATTTATAAGCCAACAACACAAAGTTCCAGACATTGTTAACATTCACGGACAGATTGCACAGAGCTGTAGGGACTCACTGTTGTGTGATGGGGTCATAGGCCTCACAGTTTCTGAGGACCCTGCTAGAAACACCGGTGTAAGCCATTCCTCCACAAACATAAATGAGCCCATTGGCCTCCACTGAGCCATGGCTACAACGGGACACTAGCATGCTGGTGTTGACCTGCCAAGACTCAGTCACTGTGTCATAACTTTCAAAAAGATCCAAAGCTGAGGCACCTGTAAAAAGATAAACTACATAAAATGCTTGCAGATGTGGGGGGACATTTTCCCCATTAAGAACCAGTTATACCACATTTATAGCAAAACAGTAACAGTTCACTGTCCGCAAGCCATTCAATACATACACCACACACAATGGCACACATCACCTTGCTTGCCCGCTTTTGATCCCCCGGATGTGTAGATCTTGCCCTCAAAAGCACATGCAGCCATACCAACACGAGGTGTTGGTGGCCCTGGCTCGGAGTACCAGCTGTTCTTCAGAATGTTGTAGCAGTCTATATGTTTGATGCCTAACATGTAGACCACTCCATTCCAGCGGACAGCTGTGGTGTTCTGGCGTTTCGCAAAAGGGCAACTGATGCTTGTCCAGCTGGAGTTCTGCATGGCAAACAATACCAACACTTAAATTAAAATAGATCCAGCTACTATATAGAGGGGGGAAAAAAAGTACTAAGAAACTAAGATCTTTAAAATAAACAATAAGCTGAACAAAGTTTATCCTACTAATGTGCACTGCTATTTAGCCCCATTTACTGTCTGTCACTTCATGCTCATCTTTTCTGATTTATGCTCTGCATATCTGAACTACATTATATTGTATGGTGCAATTGCACTGTGGCTAGAATTTGTATGCACAGCCTGTTACCCTGGGGTCAAAGTAGCGGCTGTGGGGACCATCAAACAGACCAATGAAGTAGATGTGCTTCTTGCGGCATGGCTGACTGCTCGTTCCAAGGTCCTTGCACAGTGCACCTTGGATAAAAGCAATTACAGTTTTTCTTGTGAGTATTCATAAACATATGTAGATGCCACACTGGTTGCCTATTAACAGATGCTAATATAAGTTACTTTAAAATTCCCCCCTTACCGGATTAGAGTCAGTCCAAAACATTTATATTATAGACGGCGCATTGGCTAAACACTTTTAGAGGTAGATATCCGAATACAGAGACCAGCCTGAAGCCAATTGCAGAAGTCGCCAACAAGTGCAGGATTTACCAAGTAGATGCTCTGTCCCCCCTGCTGATCTGCATAGGCCTGAACCCCCCCCTCAGCCACATCAGCAACAATACTGGCTACGGATACTGACTACGGAAAGGAATCCCACAGGCTGGGAACCATGAGGCCAAGAGGAAAATAGGAAAACTGCAACTACTAAAATACCTGCAGAGCATAAGGCCTGAGGAGTCCGCTGAACGGGAAGATCACGATCTGGGCAATCAACACCTACAGCCTGCCAGTCAGATATCCTCTTGGGATAACAAGCTGGTCAAAGGAGGAATCATCAAGACAAGAAAGCTCCTTACCATGCATGGAGGGTTTCATCCCAAATCTGGCACTCTAAGACTGTTTGCTACGCAGAAGGGAGGTTGAGGACTAGTGAGCGTCAGATCCACTATCTAGGATGAAACACGGATCCGTGAGTAGATCAGAAAGATGTACTCATGGATCAATCATGGAAGGACAGGACCCTACATGGCATGTACCACCGGCAGAAGAAGTGGCTAATATCAAAAAATCCTACCAATGGCTGAACAAAGCTGGGCTGAAAAGACAACACAGAGGCACTAATCATGGCAGCACAGGAACAAGCTCTGAGCACAAGATCGATAGAGGCTGGGGTCTACCACACCAGGCAAGACCCCAGGTGTAGGCTGTGCAGAGATGCCCCTGAGATAATCCAGCACATAACAGCAGGGTGCAGGATGCTAGTAGGCAGGGCATACATGGAACGCCATAACCAAGTGGCCGGCATAGTATACAGGAACATCTGTGCCGAGTATGACCTGGAAGTCCCGAGGTCAAAATGGGATACGCCCCCAGGGGTGGTTGAGAATGACCAAACTAAGATCCAGTGGGACTTCCGGATACAGACAAACTGGTGGTGGTTAACCAACTGGACGCAGAAGCGGCAGCTAAGCAGAGGAAGAAAGCCGTAGTGATAGATGTTGAAATACTAAGCAATAGTAACATCAGGAAGAAGGAACACGAGAAGCTTGATAAATACAAAGGGCTCAGAGAAGAGCTAGAGAGGATGTGGAAGGTGAGGGCAATGGTCCCCATGGTAACTGGAACATTTGGGCAGTGACCCTCAAACTAGGGGAGTAACTCCAGGAGACTCCAGGAACATCGGAGATCTCTGTCCAGCGCAGTGCTAGGAACAGCTAACATACTGCGTAGGGCCCTCAAGCTCCGAGTCCTCTGATCGCAGACTCGAGCTAGAAACAAAGACTGCAACAAAGACTGATTACTTTTTTTTAATGCTTTTTTGTAAAACTAAATTTGAAAATTCATGGATAATAATTATATTTTAGCATTTTTTGATTAAAGAGCTTGAGCATACTAGTAGATTAACCATTACCAAATAATCTGTAATTACCAATGCTGTTAATTTAGGACAGCTGTGGCATAAACCTTACATTGGGTGGTGGAGAGCGTCCTGGGCTCCTGCATCAATGTGTGGCAAAGGAAGCTGCTCTGCAGCAGAGAAGGAAGCTCTGCAGAGGGTGGTGAAGGCTGCATAGCGGACTGTTGGAGTCCGTTTCACGACCACTACTGACATTTACACTTCCAGATGCAGGAAAAGAGCCACCTGCATCCTGAAGGACCCCACACACCCAGCACGCACACTTTGTTCCCCTGCTCTCAGGTAGGAGGCTGAGGAGCATCAAGAGCCAGACCACCAGACTGAGGAACAGCTTCTTCCCTGAAGCTGTAAGACTGCTGAACTCTGGTGGGGCTGCGTAGCTGCACTGCTCTTGCACAACTCTGCATACATTCATGCTGCTGTGGCAGCACGGGTCTCTACCATCACTACACATCCTAAACTGTTAATTCCATATTTATTGTTAGTATTTAATAGTACATCCATTTATGTTTATGTGTGTGTGCACACATGTGTATGTACACACACAGGTGTATATACTGTGTGTTTTATATACATGCATACATGTATACATTTTCTTTATATTATTGTTACTTAAATTTATTCTTCTTTAAATTACTTGAATGTCATATTTACATGGGCAAAAGTGGGACCTGAGAACAGAATTTTGTTCCAAATGTGATGCAAATTACAATAAAGAATCCTTAAATTATCCACAATGTCATGTTAGACCTGTATGAAGTAACCAGAAACGTGGACCTGACTTGATGAACTAGAACTTTAGTTCCATAATGGTGCACGATATGATGCAGATAATTTAGCCAAGAATGTCAACCAGAATTTCAGTGCATTCTTGTTTTCCTTTTCGTCCTACTCACCCGTGATCATCTGGAGACACTCTGGGTTGTCCTTGAAGAGTGGCTCAGTCTTTACAGTCTCTGAAAGGAAGGTTTTGAAGACCAGAGGTAGGCGAACACATCTCAAAACCTCCGGAACATGCTGTTGTCTGTTAGAGATGTTGTACTTCAACCAGCGCACTGCAGCATCATAGACCTAGATACATCGACATGTGGGAACAAAGGCTTTCCACATAGGGTTTGCTTGCTTTCAGTTAAATATCAGGTGTTGTTCTCATTTTTATTTCATTTCAGTTAACAAGAAAAAAAGTTTTAGTTGATTCTGAATAAGCTTGGTACCTGTGTCTCAGAGCAGACAGAGAGTTGGTCCTGATGCAGCAGACGTGTGAGCTGTGCAATGTCCAGCTGCAGAAATTCATCCAGTCTGAAGACGTCAACAAAGTGGAGCTGGGCAAACTCCTCTGCTGCCATCTTCAGGTCTGGACAGTTCATGCAGTCTGCAAATGCTGAAATACCTTTCAGGAGCAAAGAACAGGAATCACTCATGAAGAAGTCCACATGGGCAGGTATGCATGTGTGTTTGTTGTTACCCAGGCAGTTTGTTGAATCAATCTGTTCATTAATTAACTTCTCACACATCGTCTTCACTGGCTCAACCTTATACACCGACTCCTTCATTTTGGCTGGAAGTGACCAAATATTTTCAGTTAAGAACATCTGCATTTATTACTATAAATAATTTGGAAATTCGTCATCTTGGCTGAAACCAAACATTGTACTTTTGGGGTTTTAGCCTAAACGATCCAAGTGCAATCCTTTTCATCAAGCTAAAAACATATTTAGGACTTCAGAATTTTGTTGGCCTTACTGTTAACATTAGTTTGGCCAAGATTTTAATCGATTATTGACATTATTTTTCAACTAATCTCACATTCTTTACAAGTGATTTAAAGTTCATTTAAATGAAAAATAAAAGGATCAAATGACTCTTTTCCCCATTTTGCTGGACCCAAGGGGTGCTCTCTGGAGTTTCTCTAACAAACTTCTGCACAGCAGGGGTGGGGCACCAAATCCTAATTTCACCTAAAGCACCAAAATAACTAGAGTTGGACCTGTTCAGATATTATTAAAGAAAATATTTTACTGTGTGTGATTGGCTAAGAAAAGAGCAGCATAAACACTGTATAGCCAAAGCTAAAAAGCCAGCTAGCAATGCAAGCAAAGAAAACAGCAAAAGATTATGTCACACCAACGAGCTGCAGTAAATCAGCTACCTACCTGTACCTGATTTCTCAGGTTTTTTTGTTTTTTTAAAAAAAAACAATCAGAACCCCCGCGATGGAAGCCGCCACTTTTAACTGACGCCAGGGGGCGGAGTCTAAGGTCTGATTTAACTGCTGTGTAGCCGTAAACCCCTCTGAACCGTACGCCAGGGAACGTCAACTGGCGGCCCGCTGCATGCGTCCGTCCAAAATAATAACAAAATAAATGAGCCAAGTGGGTCGTCTACATGAGAGAAAAAAGTAATGAATGGAACATAAAATTAAAGTTTTAATAGCCTTTTGATTTGCTGAATCAACAAGCAATTTAAAATAATGCTCCACATCCTTTCTGAATACTAAAAAACAAGGGGTTTTATGGCTGAATTTATTTTTTATGAATAAAGAATTTTGCCAGACACAAAATCAGGTTTATTAAGTGGTAACATTTAACTTCTTTCTTAGCATAATTATGAAAACCAAAGACAACATTTTCCCAGCATAAAGCAAAATCTTTGAAGAGATGATCAATTAAAAGTCTCCCCAAAATTGTCTGGTCTGTGAACAACGCCAAAATAAATGAACCAGGTTTCTGGGTGGGTGTTACGAAAAGAACAATTTATATTCACTGTAAACAAGTTCAGAGTACTCAAGACTTATTTGGAAACCGATTACCTCAAAATATTTTAGTCAACTTACTTATTTTCATAAGTAAGTTACTATGCAAAAATTGTAGCAGTGCTTGCAGCACTGAAATGAACTGGACTTATAGTACCCTCGTTCACGACTGTTACCAGCACAACAGGAGTGATGATGATGATGTCTGGAACATCTGTATCCTCCTCCTGAAAAATGCATCCAAGGATAGGGCACAACTGTAAAGGTTGTCTTGAAGGCAGATATTACACGAATATTTCACAGTTCATTACACAACATGTAACTACAGCATATAAACAGATAAAGTAAACATAGTACAAGTTGTTACTCAATAATAAAAATACACCCTGGTAGGTATGCACCATACTGTATGTAAGATGTATGGAGTGTATATGTATACACCTACAGGCAAATACTCCTTGTACACCTATACACACCCTACACACCAAGTTTAGTTGGTTCTTGGAAATACTAACAAATCTATCAAACTATTGATACGTACATTCCAAGTCTTGAAGACGTGTGGGTCCTCTTCACGCACACTGATCCCAGTGAATCAAAGCTAAACAAACAGGGTAACATGAGCTTTTCTTTCCCTTTGGACGAGCAGGCTAGTTGCCCCCTTTCAATCTTTGTGCCAAGCTATGCTAAGTTAAATGCATCCTGGCTATAACTAACAACAAAAAGGAAAGTGGTAACAATCTTCTTATGTAACTCTTGGCAAGCAAATGACTATGAATACATTTCTCATTATGCTGACTATGGTTTCCTTTTTCAAAACACACTCACCGGCCACTTGTTTCCTTAAAGCAAATACCAAATCAGCCAAACACATGGCAGCAGCTCACTGCATTTAGACTGAAAGGCATGGTCAAGAAGTGAGCATCAGTATGGGCAAGAAAGGTGATTTACATGTTGGTGCCAAATGGGCTGTCTGAGTATTACAAAAATTGCTGATCTACTGGGAATTTCTCACACAACTATTTCTAGGGTTTACAGAGAATGTATTAAAAAAGAGAAAATATCCAGTGAGCAGCAGTTCTCTAGGCAAAAATGCAACAACCATCAACATAACAGAGTAAGAGCAAGACTTTCACATCACGGTCCTATTCCAGGAGGCAGGTTTAGCTAACAGTTCTGGGTTTGTTAACCCTAAAACGAGGGAAACTCGGGTTTTCTGTTCCAGAAAGAGAGCTAACTCCAACTCTGGGTCAGTTACCGGGGTAATAGGCTCTGTGAACCTAACCTGCTTGCTGGCAGGTTTTATCCAACAAACTCAGAGCATCTTTCTGACTCCTCCCCTCCTGCTGCACCTGAACCACCTGTCTGACCCTCCCATTCATTTCCTCCTTCATAAAGTGGCTGTCAGAGCATCAGAGGAGCGAATCCATCTGCAGACGTTTATGTTTCTACAAGTTCATTATTTTTGTGCGTAACATGAAGCTTTTACAGTCGTTCACTCGTCAACAGGCTGTAAGGGCGGAGACAGCGATGATGTCACAGATTTTTAATGAGGGAGCTGCAGCTGTCAGACTGTCAGTCAGCTCCTCTGAAACATTTACTGTAGTTACTGCAGCATCACTGTTACATCACACTGATCTGGATGAAGCTGCTGACACAGAACACACTGATCAGTGATCAATAATTGATCATTGGTCATGTTGGAAAAGCAAACTGATGGAAAAATGTCTGATCCTGGAGATGATGGGAATGTTTGAGTGAAGATGAGGCTGAAATGATTTGAAGACTTCCAAACTGAACTAAATGGATTTAAAGTGACTGAAATCAACATTTTGAAAGTTCTGCTGTCTGAAATTCAGAGTATGAATCTCCACATATTTTCACTGAAAATCACCTAAATCTGTGATCATCGGCTCTATAACGGATCCGCAAACCGTGTCCAAGTCCACCTGCACAGCAGGAGGATCCAAACGGATCAGGATCAGGGATTGGAATGGATAAGGTCCAGATCCAGTTCAGGCTCCAGTCATTTCCCTGTTCATCCAGTCTGGATCTTTTCATAATGGATTCATTTTCCCAACACGATCTCCATTCTTTATTTAAAATGCCTCATCCTCCCAAAATGTACTGAAATATTAAAACCTATAAAGCTGAGACATTTATCATAACATGTTTGCCTTTACTGGTAAAACTTTACATTCATTACAGATTTGGAAAGCTGCTCTGAATGTTTACAGCTAAATATGAAACTGTGACTGACCTCTGACCTCTACTGTGGCTGTCAGAGAGCCATCATCTATCAGTGAAGCTGATCTTCATCCTATCACAGTACCTCACTGAGCTCCTGAGAGCCACCATTCTTCCATATATATTTGTAGAAGAATTCTGCATGCCTGGGTGCTTGGTTTATATACCTGTGGCCATAGCAGTGACTGGAACACCTGGATTCAATGATTTAGATGGATGACTGAATACTTTTGTCAACTGGGTGTATTTCAGTTCAATTCAGTTTTATTTATATAGTACCAAATCACAGTGGTCACCACAAGGTGCTTTATATTATAGGTAAAGACCCTACAATAATTACAGAGAAAACCCCACAGTCAAAATGACCCCCTATGAGCAAGCACTTAGCGACAGTGGGAAGGAAAAACTCCCTTTTAACAGGAAGAAACCTCCAGCAGAGCCAGGCTCAGGGAGGGGCAGTCATCTGCTGTGACCGGTTGGTGCTGAGGGGAGGGAGACAGGACAAAAGGGAGAGAGAGGCAGAGATTAATAATAATTAAACATTAAATGCAGAGTGGGGTATAAACAGAGTAAAAAGAGGTGAATGAAGAGAAACACTCAGTGCATCATGGGAACCCCCAGCAGCCTAGGCCTATAGCAGCATAACTAAGGGAGGGTTCAGGGTCACCTGATCCAGCGTGATCAAAAAGGTAGGGTTAAAATCATGGGAATTTGGAGGCCAAGTCAACACCTCAAATTTGTTGTATTGTTTAAATATTCCTAAACCATTTTTATTTTGCATCAGGGTGCATAATCCTGCTCAAAGAGGCCATAGCCATCAGTTTCAATGAAAGACTATTCATGGTCTGCAACAGTGCTTAGGTAGTAACATTCACAAGGATAGCAGGGCCCAAGGTTTCTCAGCAGAATGTTGCCCAAACCAGCAAACTGCCTCTTTCCCCTCATGCATCCTGGTGCAGACCGGGAGCACCCCACAAGAGTTGCAGTTTTGGACATGCACAGATCCAATCATCTAGTCGTCACAATTTGGACCTTGTTAAACTCGCTCAAATCCTTACGCTTGCCCATTTTTCCTCCTTCTAACGCATTAACTTTTAGGACTTGCTCCCTGATATATCCCTCCCACTAAGAGGCTACATGATGACGAGATAATTAGTTGTTCACTTCACCTGACAGTGGTCATAATGTCATACCTAATCAGTGCATACTTAAGTAGGTTTTGAATCCCAGATTCTTACTTGTAATGGAGAATAATCTGAGTGTATTATTATTAATAACTTTGCATAAGTAAATGAATTCTCCTGTCACTACTGACAGAGGTCACAGACTATTGCAGGGAGGCATTTGTCTTATTTACTGTGACTAGGCTTAGGAGACAGACTTGAATAAGCAGAGCAATGTTAATCTGCTTATTCACATGTCATAATTCCTTTAGTGTGATAAAACAAAGCAAGTACTTTTCCCATTCTTACATCAAGCACATTTGTCCTAGTCTGCCTCTGCACTCTGATTATGTATTAAAGTGGTAACTATGTACTGTTCGTTAGAGGGAATTATTAGAAGCTAAATTTCTGATGTACTTCCAGGCAGGCTGCATTTTATTATTGCTGTCTGTGCTGTTGCAGCTAATATGATGAGCCAGAGGTGTTGAGCTGATTCAACGGCTCTTGTATTAGGATTCATGCTGTCAGTTTCAGGCACATCACTCTGGCTTTTAATTAGAGATCAAATTCTCCACTGACTCCTGTACAGGGTTTTTTTTTTTTTGCTAACTCCTTCAGTGAGCTCCTCTCTGGTATTTGCTGGTGTTGAGTAAGCTGAGTCTGAAGAAGGTAGCCTTCAGACCTGAGACAGCTTTCAGGCCCCTCTTCTGTGGAACCAGCTCCCAGCTTGGATTCAGGAGACAGACACCCTCTCTATTTTTAAGATTAGGCTTAAAACTTTCCTTTATGATAAAGCTTATAGTTAGGGCTGGATCAGGTGACCCTGAGCCATCCCTTAGTTATGCTGCAGTAGGCCAGAGCTTCCAATGATGTGTGGGAGTTTCTTCTTCATTCACCTCTTTTTACTCACTGTTTATATGCCACTACTGCATTTAATCATTAGTTATTATTAAAATTTGGCTCTCTCCCATAGTGTACCTCTTCTCTCCCTGCTTTCTTATCTTTCCCTTCACTCCCAACTGGTTGTGGTGGATGACTGCCCCTCCCTGAGCCTGGTTCTGCTGGTGGTTTCTTCCTGTTAAAAGGGTTTTTCCTTCCCACTGTCACCAAGTGCTCGTTCACAGGGGATCATGTGATTGCTTTTTTCTAATATTCTAAGGTCTTTACCCTGCAGTATAAAGCACCATGAGGTGACTTGTTGTGAACTGACATTATAAAAATAAAACTGGACTGAAATTAATTGAATTGAATAAGTACATTTCCTAACTGGGGATTTAATTATTTATATTTATTTCTCTAGATCAGCACGGCAGCACCCAACTATTCTGATTGGCCTGTTCAGTATTCTCGACTCTTCCTGTACTTTTCCGGCTACTTTTTTGCTGCAGCTTTTAAATCTATCAGTGAGAGAATAACAATCACGGTTTCAGTATCCACGTTGTTACGTTGTAGGCTCTACAAAGTTTCCCTGCAGACATCTAAATCAGGTTTAACAAGGTGCAGGTTGATGTCAAGAAATATACTTTGTAATTCTCTTCAAGTACTGCATTACTTTAAGAGTTCACAGGCAGGTATAATGAAGAACACTTATAAAGGCTTGTCCACAGGATGCGGATTCAAAGCCACGCTCCCAGAGAGAAGTAAACAGGGGACCAAGTGTGCATGACTTTATTGGTGAAAAATAGCATGAAAAACAGACTTTCCAAAATCACTGCGTTCACCAGCTCAGCATACATCGCCACATGTATGTAAATCAAAATTCTCTCAAACAGGTTATTAACTTTCAGTGCAGGAATTCACATATATGATCAGTTTGGTCCCAGTAAACAGAGGTAATATGTCTCCTCTTGATCTCCCTATAAAGGGAGATCCATCCATCCATCCTCCTCTTCTGCTTAGCCAATTCAGGGTCGTGGGGAATTGGATTCTATCCCAGCTCCCATAGGGTGAGAGGCTCAGTTACTGTTAAGAATAGACGAGCAGCAAAGACGCAGCAGAGAGGCAGAGCATTACTGCTGACCGTGCATTCACTCTTTTACAGTTTGTAAAAAAAAAGTTTAAAGGAAATATCTTGGAAGTGGTGTGGTGTGGCTTCAGTGTGGGGAACCAAAACAGGCTGAAGCAATAATGAGAGGGAACACACAAACCTGAGCAGCTGATACCTGCAATGTGACAGATGTGCTCATATCCGAGGTCATCTTCTTTCTGAGTGATCATCTCTGATGTAAAAAAGACCCAAATCCCTGCACAGCAGTCGTTTCTTCAGCGCAGTTCTGATGTAACTTGTTTCCGTGTCACGCTCAGCTGCCGGCTGACACTTTATACCCAAAGCTACAAAGACTGAAAACTGGTATTTCTGAAACTCTGTATCTAGTGTACGCGTAGACACCGATCGGCCAAACATTAAAACTGCCTCCTCCTTATATGTAGGTGTAGGTGTATGTGCATGCGGCTGACTGGAGTACACCCTTAAAAACATTGGCTAATTAAACAGAATTTGTACTCCCCAAAAAACCGTGTTAGCATCAGCCCAGAAATCCAGCCTCTAATACAAATACTCCCATATTAGAGCAGCAGACAGATAAAAATAGTGTTTCCTGGTAGCAGCACTGTCCTTTTTCTTTTTCTAATTAAACACACACGACCCATTCAAAAACTAGGCCTGCATGTGTGATCTCAGGCCACACATTGTGAACCTCTGTGTCACATTAAATACTCTTTCGCCTCCTTGGGACATGTCGTCTGCATCGGCGTCGAAAGGGAAACACTGACGCTCAGAGCTCTTCTTTGACATTTGATTTCCCAGGCTTGTCCATACCAAAGAAGGAGGAGGGAAGGCCGCGGACATCCCGCTCCCTCTTCACGAAGGCGGAGAAGGAGGAGACGCAGTTGCCGATGAAGTGGTCAGCCTGGCCTAAGATGTACAAGTCTGTCTGGGCCAAGTCTGGCTGAAGACTCACCACTTTCACCTGCAGAGGCCACAGTAAAAAAGCACTAATTAGAAGATGTGTGTGTCTGAAATGTATCTGTAATCTTTTAGATTGTGTGTATGTGACAACAATTTTCCATTTTCTGATGAAATGCACCAAATTGTACCTTTTTTTTGTATCACTTTATGGTAGAAATGCTTTACTTGTGTAAAGAAAAACAAAATGAAGTATAATGGGGTGAGGCTCACATACAGCTTTCAGATAATTTATCCCAAACTGCACATTCTGTTCATATTCTATTAGAATTTTTTGTCTGGAGAAGTAACCTCTTTAAATGTGAATGTCTTGCCTATTTATGTTACTGACAAGATTTATGCTCATCTTCTACAAATTCAAAAAAAAAATTCACAATGAATCAATGTGAATTAAAAAGAGAAGGCAGCATTGTGCGGAAAAAAACAGCAACATTATTTCTAAATTCTAAACATAACGATCGAAAAGTTCACAACTAACTTTGTTTTGAGACTTTCAAATAAAATAACCCAATACTGGAGCTGTTCCTCCTCCTTTCTGGCTCCTCTGTGCCTATCGGGGGGAAAGTTGTCCCCAACTTTGGAGGCATAGATGCTAAAAATAACTAGAAATAAGTAAATGACAGCTTAGAGCAGCAGTTCAGACGATGCCACAATTTACAAAGTCAAGAACACAAATTATTTGTTTCTAAAAGGTAGTAGATTGTGTTGCACCAACATATCTGAGCCCCAACGTTGATTTTAACAGTCAGATCGAACAAAGGCTGCACGGTGGAATCCGAGCAGAGTCAGAGAACTTTAAGTCCGCTCTTTGATTCTCGAACTGAACGTCACACTGACGTCACACAAAGCCAAGAGCAGAAGAAACCCGAGGGATTCGTTGTACATAGACTGACCTGATTATCTGAAGCTTTTACAGGAACATCCAACACTGTATAAATATACTGCAGATATATATATATAAATATATATTTATCCCCAACTAATCTGTTCAAGTTAGCATCAAGGACACAAACATCACATTTCAAGCTCAGCTTATGAGAGACTTAAGAATTCATCACAGATGAACCCACCTTGCCTCTGAAGAGCTTTTCAATGTCCTGAGTGTGGGAGTCAGAGTCAGTGGCAATATAGACAGAGCGGGCAGCGGTCTTCTTCACCCACAGCTTGACAGCCCTACGAATCTCTGTGAGGTCAGGGAGACACATGGTCATAGTGAGGGCCAGGGCTGTCTGACGGTTATAGCCGACACACTGAGGGGAGGCCATGAAGTGAGGCCCTGTGTCGCCGTTCTTCAGCAGTTTGCAGGCATTTTGCTGGAACAGGAGGCAAAGATTCTGAAGTCAGAGCCTAAACTTACAGACACCACCAACCCTCCCACCCTGCACCAACCCTGCACAGACATACGAAAAATAAATACAAATATTGCAATAATTGACCTAATTTATGTGCCCTCGTTTTATTTCAGCACAGTCTGGAAGTCTGTACTGCATTTCTTTTATGAACTTGCTGGTCTCCCTCACAGTCTGTCTCCTTTGCCGTCACCAGATTTCACAGCAATAAACAAACAAACAGTGGGGTGGGGCCTATCCCAGGTGCCATAGGGCGGGGTGCACCCTGGACAGGTTGCCAATCTATTGACGAGCTGACAAAGACAGACAACCATTCACACTCACACCTACGGCCAGAATCACTAATTAACCTGACCCCATGTTAGACGAGAGTGAGCAGTTAATTATTCCTAGGGGCCTCCTGAGAAACAGGGCCTGGTGCAGAGGGCTGTGCCAATACGTTTATGAAGAACTAAAATTAATGCTAAGCAGGACTGAGCCACACTAGTCCCAGTTTCTCATGTGGCTCCCGGGGAAACCTCAGTGGTAGCAGCACTAACTGCCTTTCCTCTATAATGTTACAGTGATGCAAGGTTCCCGCCAGTCTGCTACAAGTCCCCCACCCCCGGCCTTTTCTTAAATACAGAAGCTACAACTAAAGTTCAAGGATCTTATTAACTGTCTCTGCTAGCTGTTTTATACATACAATAACAACTCAATGAAACAATAAGGTGTTTACAAAAGGAATAAATACCGGGGCAGAATTAATACTAATACTGTTTTACCTGTTTAGCTGATTACCTGTAATCACTGATTACTAATTATGACAGACGATCATGTTTTGCTCTCTGTGAATGACGGTAATCTGGTTCTCGTTAGCTGGTATAAGAGGTACGGTGCAATAATAACTCCTGTCTCTCTCTCTCTCTACAGTGTGTGCAGAGACACTTAGACCATCACAGCTGCTCTGTCCATCACAATAAGTCCCTTACAATTAATAGTGCCACATTAATTCAGCTAGGAGCCTATCTACCTGCTGTCCCTGTTTGCAAGGGGCAGCTAATCGTAAGATCTGTGGTCATGAAGGACGATGAGTTAAAATGGCTTGTTTCAGAAATGTAAATAAAAGAGGATTTGAATAAACGCCTTTGTGTCCAGGATTGTAAAGCTCATCTCACCCAGTCAATGCCAATCCTTAGATGTATGCCCACATAGGGCCTGGTCAGCTGGGTGGCAATGTGCTTTTCTCCCCCTTTCACCATCTTGTCTGACCACATCACATAGCGCTGCAGACCCACGTGCTCTTCTGTCACTGGGAACTGAGCTGGAGCCCCAGGCATGGCCAGGACAGGGTGTTCAGAAGGAGGAAACCTATCCCAACAGCATGAAACACAGCAGTCATGAGGAGGAACAGCAAAACATGTTGAGAGATGTGGTTTTTTTTTAATGATTTATGTGACCTTTAATAGTTCTGTACAAACATGTACTCACTTCTTCATCCACTGAGATTTGTGGTAGGCGCTAAAGGAAATCCCACCAAATAAGACAGATTTGTCAAAATCTACACCGACGTAGTCCCAGAATGGCCCAAATGGGTTCCCGTCCTGAAAATAAATGGGGCCCATCTAGCCATATTACAGCGTTCAAACAGTAGCTGCATCATTATCGAGCTCAAAGCTATGGATCTGTAGTCCACCAGAGGGCAGCATTTCACCCTTGTTTAATTGCATTTAGGCAAATTCTCTACTTCACCTTCATGGGACAGGACTTCTTGTCCTTACTCCTCTGGGCTGCAGTCTCAAAGCAGTAGGCATTCCTCTGTCCTGAGGACCAGTATTTGGGGGCTAGCTTCTCCATGAAGTCCTCTAAGCTGACCACACGGTGGTAGGCAGACAAGGCCTCCAGCTTAAAGAACTCCCTGTAGGGAACATGAACCTGAACAGAATAGAAGAGTAGAATAAAACATCATCATATTTGTGTCAGACAAATGTATCGAGCCATTTATGTGCATCTTTGACAAGTAACTCATACAAAAATTCAGGGCTGCAGTGCATGTGTGAAAAACTGCTTCTGATATACAGTATTTGACTAGTACCTCCAGTGCGTCTCAAAGGGATACCAAATGTACACTACGCAGTGCACTCAGTGAGTTTTCTGCCACCTCACTGCCTGGACTTACGTTGGTGTAGGGGTGTGTGTGGTGGCGGTACACTATCCAGGGAGGGACTGCCAGGGTTCGGTTCAACATCTTTGCAAAGGCCAGAGATCCCAGGAAGTGGTCAGCCTGGTTTCCAAAGCGACCTAAACAACATGCATATCAATAAGTACTCCTCCACAGGAACTTCTGCCATATAGCAAAGTTTGTTCATAATCGAAGGAGCTAATTCTAGAATGAACTAATTAAGCTAATGAACTAATTAAGCTAATGATCCAGGATGCTGAAAATTATAGGGTCAAAAAACAATTCACTCCTGTAAAGATAAAAATAAAGCCAGTGACATGCAACACCAAACTGTAGCTGGACCTGATGGCGTATGACAACAATGCAGCTCAGCACACAGAAAATTTGGGTTTGGCGAGGTATGCGTGCTACTGAGTGGCCTTCTACTTTTATATTAATATTTTTTTCAAAACAGCAGCAGGTCACTGCTGAAAAGGCTGCCTGTTCGCAGTGCTGTGCGGAAGCACATTAATGTGGGGAAAGCATGGTAGAAAACAGATTTTAAAGCAGTTCATGCCTTCATCTGCTGACTTTATGAAGATGCCAAGTTCCTTATTTTTTTAACATTCAGCTCTTGTGTTGATTTTTGAAATGTCTTCAGGCCAGCGGTAAGTTTTAAAACACATCTGGTTAATTCCCTTTTGACTTCATTAGCTCTGGGAGGTGAAAGCGGCTCTCATGTGTGAGTATACAACCGGGCTACGGTGTCCAAGTGTTCTCCAAGCTTAGCATGTATTTCTATTAGGTCCTCCCTGCCCAGCTTCGCTGTAAAGCACGACTTCCGAAACAAAGAGCAGCTCCTGGGAGACTTCATCACCCCCCTGGCTCCATATTAGGAGAACTCTAAACTTATAAATGGGCAGGAAAAGTTTTCATCTCGCTAGCTGCTTTTACTACGGTAGCTACAAAGACTGAGTTACCCATGCACGGGCAGTACAAAACGTAGCCATTCTCATCCCACTGCAGTTCTTCGGCAAATGTACGACAGGTATGAAGCAGAATTAAAGAGAGTAACCATATAAATGCACAACATCTCACTGCCTGTTGTTTAACCGCCATTGTGGTTCATTTTACGTCCCACAATTCCTTGGCTTTTGGGCTTCTTCTTCTTCCTCTTTGAGTTTCTTTCAAGGGTTCAGCTCAAACTTTGCTGCCACCTACTGCCCTGGTGCTACACTGCACTGCCGGTAAGACGATCAGATACTTCATCCGTCACCCACTGCGGCTCTTTATCTGCAGTATTCGTTATCCAGCTCCTGCAGAGAAGCGGCGTTTTCACCACAGACAGATTAAAGGGTCTGTTCCAAATTATAAAAAAAAATCATCATTTATCAGGTAGCCATTCCACTAAAGCATTAAATATAACTGCATAGGAAGCAGCAGAAGTTTATTACACAGTTCATCAAATGTCACTAATCTAGCGACATAAGCAATGGCGCTAATTGTGTAAACTACTGTGCCTAATTATTTTCATCAGATGAATGACAGTTTTCATTTTCATTTGTTAAAGTTTAACCCAAAGGAGCGAGCACCTTTACAAAACAGTTCAAACCTCAAAATCTTTGCAATCAATTCAAAACATGAAATTATTAAAATCTGTATTAAACAGAAGCTACTCTCAGCTGCTCCCTTATTCACAAGGGTTTGCCACAGCAGGTAACTTCACATATTTGATTTGGCAGATTTATTATTCATTTTATTTAAAATCTGAATCAAGTACAAATATGTAATATGAAAAATCTCCATGTTTCAAAAGCTGGAATAAAGAAATTTGAGGGGGAAAAAACCTGTATCCTATCAAAACAGCTTGACTCATTTTCTGCCAACCAGCTAATCAAAGTAGTGACAGGCTGATGTGAGTATTTCAGAAACTGCTGATCTGCTGGGATTTTCCCAACAATCATCTCGATGGTTTACAGAGAACGGTCTGAAAAAGGTCAAATATCCAGTGTGCGGCGGCTCTCTGGGTGAAAAAGCCTTGTTGATGCCAGAGGTCAGAGTGGAATGGCCAGGCACAACACACCAAACCTGGAGCAGATGACTGAAGACCACACTGGGGGCCACTCCTGTCAGCTGATTCACACAGACTCACCAACACTGGGCATTAGAAGATTGGAAAAACACAGGCTGGTCTGATGAGTCTTGATTTTGGCTGTAACTTGTAATGGGCTGGAGGATATTTTCTTTTCACATTTTGGCTCAACTGGGCATTGTTTAAATGCCACAGCCTACCTGGGTATTGCTGCTGACCATGCTCACCCCTTTATGTAACCATCTGCAGTCGGCTACTTCCAGCAGGACAGCACACCGAGTCACAAAGCTCAAATCATCTCACACTGGATTCTTGAACATGATGATGAGTTCGCGGCACTCATACAGCCTCCACAGTCACCAGATTTCAGCCCAACAGCGCAGCTTTGGGTTGTGGTGGAATGGGTGGAACGGGAGATTCACAAATCTGCAGCAACAAAATCTCTGAGGGGCGTTTCCGGCCCCTCGTTAAATCTATGCCACAGAGAATTAAATAAGCAAAAAGGGTCCTACCTCATCTTAGTAAGGTGTACCTGAATGGAAATATAAAGCGGCATAAAAATAAAATGTTCATGGAATGTAGCAGTGTACAAATAATTCACAATTGCACCAAAGTCCATATTTACTTTCAGTCCTCCACTTTAAATGTATGATAAACACAATGGTCCCAAACATTTCCACACCTTGCAGTTAAATTCTCAACTGTCCAGAGGTTTAATATGCAGGAAATGCAAATACAAAATGATGACTGAAAGACTCTTACTGATATATAATCCTGAGAGTGTCACAGGACCCCCCCACCCCCATCAGGTTTGGCAGGTTTGCTGATTATTAACAGTTGTTGTGTAATTTATGTTAACCCTATAATGCAGCTGTACAGTTATACTAGTTTTGATTTAGTTTCTTTTTAAAGTTCCTTAGTATTTGTAACAATAATGTAGTCTAACCAATAAATATGATTCCAGTATGTGAGGTGAAGCATGAGTCTGTCAAACCCTCTACAATCACTGCTCTGCTAAGCTAGGCCTGTTAGCTGCTAGCTTTGAAAAGGACAGGTTTTAGTAATGAAGTGCAAATACTTTGTTACTGTACTTAAGTAAAATCTTCAGGTATCTGAACTTTAATTAATTGTTTTTCTACTTTTACTCTCTACATCTTTATATAAATATCTGAGCTTTGTACTCCTCATATTTAAAAAAAAATGCTCGTTACTTCAGGTTTAACACATCTGAGGGAAGTTTTTATTTCCCATCACGGAGCCTTCACACATCAAACCGATTTGAGCTTAAATGGAAGAACAATAACACATAAAAGACAATCGTGTTGGTGTATCCATCACCGGCCACCATATAATTAATGCATCATTTACAGTGCTGTAGCTGGGGCTGCAGCATAAAGGGAGTAACGTTGTGGCAGGTAACTTTAAATGCAACTTTAAAGTCAACTCGACAAATATCAGCAAACGCACAAACTGTTTGTCACACAGCGTGTCTGCCTGCTGAAGGTCCAGCTGCTGTGGTTGCAGCGAGAAAAGAATGAGAGAGAAGATGTAAGGAAGAGGAAGGAATCCTCTCTCTTTTTTAATCACTGGATCTGTGTATGGTGTGAAGTTATGTTTTTCTTATATTGTGAAACATCCTGCAAAACAAACTGAGGTACACTAACTTTGTGTCATTCAAAGGTGGCGTGAAAATACTGCAGTTTAGTGCAGGATAACTCCGTGCTGGGCTGGTGCGCATGGCTGTGATGATCATGGTCAGAGTTACAGGTTACATAAAGGATAACAGAGATGAATGTGAATTGAAGCCGATGATGCTGAGATTCATTCACAGAATTCAACCTCACAGACAGTATCAGCAGTATACTGTCAGTGTGGGGGTGGAAATCAGCCAGGATACAGGAAACATCTGTTTACATCTTGTTGAATTCAGCTGTAAATCCACAAAGAGCAGCAGCGGCAGCGGCACAGGTCAGCTGATCTCTGCCTGCTGTACACAAAAACATTTCTGTCAGTCTTTTTCCCGCGCTGAGCCGCTACAATCAGACTGAGGGTTTAATCCCCGGCTGTCCTCGTTTACCTGTTCAGGTGTGGAGGCAGAGTCGCCCTCTACAATGTAGGCAACAGAAAATGGGGCTGTTTTTAAAATTGTTTTTCTTTTTCTTTGTTTGTGTTTTACACACATTAAGTGTTCAAGCTCAGACATTCATTACAATAAGAATTTAGATTGAAATAAAGTTCCCACATACTAACATTATTTTATTATTATATCAATATTTTCACAAGAACAGCAGAAACGTCCTCCTTTTACTTTCTTTCTGTGAGCACATTACATGTACTTTTTTACTTTTACTTGAGTAAAGAGGTTGAATCAGTACTTTAACTTTTACCAAAGTATTTTTTAACTTATCTGTACTTGAACTTCAGTAAAGAACGTCTGTAGCTTTGCCACCTCTGGATACAGGTGATGTTTATTTCTCTGTTTTGGGTTTTACCTTTTTTCTTTCTGGTAAGCACAAGTTACACATTTCTGTGTAACAATCTAACAATCAGATTGTGGACTCGGTTTTACCTCAGTGCTTAATAAATTTGTCGTTGCTGTCTACAAACCACAGACAGTATAACACATGGATGTTTAGGTCAGAAAAATGAAGGTATTGCATAAGTGCCTTAAATCTGCATTGTATCCAAAGGCCACCAGATGGTGACAGCTGTGGTTGCAAAAAGACATCCAGTCCTACAGAAGTGAACTGCCTTCTGCCATGATATAAACTCTAATACGTTTATGGACCCAGTCACTCGTTTTGGGCCATATTGCATAAAAAGTTAGCCTGTTTTATAAAGCTTGGCCATGCTATTTTTCAAAAAGGAGGATTATCTGTGGTATGCTCACTGGCTCAGGACGTGTGATTGACAAATTGTTAGCCAATGAATGAGCGATATCACAACCAGACACGCCCCTCCCCATCGTATCCAGTTTTATGTTACTGTGTTATTGTAGGGTCTTTACCTTATATTATAAAACGTCTTGAGGCGAGTGTTGTTATGAATTACTGCTATATAAGTAAAAGTGAATTGAATCAACCTGAGATCGCAACTGCAGAAACGCTCATCTCTAGACTTCAGTGGATGATGTCATTGTAGCTCTTCTATTTTATACAGCTGACCACATTTTCTAATTGCAGAGATTAGCGCCGCACCGTGGGTATTAAAGGAACTGCGCTGCACTGGTTTGACTGTCTGCTCAATCATCCAGATAAAGGAAAAAGTTTAAGGAAAGTGGATTCTGTTGATCTGGAACAAACATTTCATCACTCACGACTCAGCTGACTGCAGGTTTCCCAACCTTATAAACACAATGACCGAAACCAGCACCACTGACTAACAACGAGCCGTGAGCTCAGTTTCATTATTGTTAGTATGAAAATTGTCATGACCACTGATCAACGGCCATTCACAGAGAGCGGGGGCATGGCTGCAATCAGAGATTGATGGTGAGAGATGCACTCTAAGGATCCCTCCTCAGTTCAGAGATGGCCGTTCCCTTTTCACAGAAATGTCTTCCTTGACTTCCTCCTCTAACCAGCATGTACATCATCACCGAGGCAACTGTTTGCTGTGATTTGGTGCTGTATAAATAAAACTGAATTGAAAGACTGGCCACTGGGCTGTTAGTGTCAATAGACTGTGGAGTCCTGGCCTGACAAGGTAGAGTGTCTGTGTTCTGCCATGCACTTAGCCAGAGGTTGTTTGGTTTCTCTGATGTATAAGGGCCCGATCACTGGGGGGACCAATCTTCGGCGAAGCGTGTTTTGGGCTTTGAAAGCCACAGAGACGCTGTGTTTTGAGGAAATGCGTGTCAGTTCTTCCGATGCTCCTGCCATGTAAAGGATCACCAAAGGTTTTTGTTTAGGCAGCAGCTGTCCTTCTTCTCTCCTTGAGCGTTCTTTAGGTGTCTTCCCAGCTTTGACAAATGTCCAGCTGGGATAGCCACATTTATTCAGGGCCTTTTCTAAAACAGTATATGTTCTTCAGCTTCCCTGGCTGCTGTGTCTGTGGGGCTGGTGTTTGCTCTGTGTTATAGCATCCTGATGACACCCAGTTTGTACTCCAGAGGATGATGAAAGTCAAACCTTAAATACTGATCTGTATACATTGGTTGGTTGACAGCAGGCTTACTGGTGGTTCCTAGAGTTTTAAAAGCAGAATAGGAGGCAGAGTGTTCAGCTATCAGGTCTCTCTACTGTGGAACCAGCTCCCAGTTTTTTAGTGGGGAGACAGACAGGGTCTCTAGTTTTAGAGACTTTGTGATAAAGCTCACAGTTAGGGCTGGATCAGGTGACCCTGAACCCTACCTTAGTTATGCTGCAGGCTTAGGCTATTGGGTAGTTTCCAATGATGCACTGAACATCTTCACTCATCTCTTTTCACTCTCTGTGTGTTTGTACACCCTACTGTATTTTAATCGGCAGCAATTATTCAGTTCTGGCTGTCGCTCCCATAGAGTGCCTTCTGTTCTGTCTTTTTGTTTCTTTTTTTACTCTTGTAACCAACTGTGTCAAGAAGCTAGTTTAATAAACTAATAATGAAAAATTAAGTCTATACAACCCCCCCCCCCCAACTCTTTAAGTTCACTCCAGTTCACTTGTGCTGGGTGTCGGCACATATTGCCAACATATTTTGAGTTTGGAAGAAAATCATGGCTTTAAAGAATATAATCAGCAAGAAATATCTTTGATGTTAGCTGCTTCTCTTCTGATCGCTCCTATAGACTGACAAAGACGGGGGTCACACGAAGTTCACAATGTAAGAAAAGAAGCATTAGACGTTGCTGAGATTCATGGGTGTAAATCAGATGGAGCGACTCAATCTAATGATAAAGACTCAGATGGAAGAGGGGCGGTGCTCCCAGAGCGCCGTCGTTATATGCTCATCATTAGACGTTCACATGTGTTCAACATGCCCGGACCCAGTGTGCTGGGTAGGCATGGCAACATGTGGCCTGGGTGCGGTCTCAAACCTTTGTTACTTTCATTTAGACGATTCGCTGCCAGCCAGCCTTGTTTGACTGAATCAGCTGATAATTGCTTAAATATGTCACATTAAAGAGATCGTTATCCACTGCTAAGAGGCTGAGCAACACAGCTGATGCGCACAATTTGTTTTTCATAATAACTCCAAGGACAGCTGAACATGTACAGTTCAGTGGTGATAACAGATGATTCTGATTTAACAAATAGCACCCCCCCCCCAAAAAAAGGAGACAAAATATGTTTTTCTAATTAAAACCAAAGTCCAGAAGATCTTCTGTCACAAAAAGGAGTCTGAGGCTTCGAGGTCAGAGTTTCAAGGGTATTTAATCCCCGTGCATCCTCCTGGTCAGCCGGCCTATTCTAACGGATTCTCTCTTTGTACTCGATCACTCTCGTTTTTCTTTTCTCTGATGCTCAACAGCTGGCTGCTCTTTCCCTCTTTTCCTGTGTCGTTCTCGATGTCTGCTCCTCCCCCCACCCTCGAACACATACTGTTTTTCATTGTTACAGATGACAGCAAAGATAACAATACAAAGAACCACAACTCACTGCCGGGGAAAAAGAAAGTGGGTGAGGCAGCGAGACAGAGCGAGAGACTTCCTTCAGGTGGCAGGATCACAACAGCTAACCAAAATGTAAAAATGTGCACCTCACTTTCTTGTGTTTTACTTTGCCTGCAGCTCATACTCATCACCCAGGGTTTTAACACTTTCATTTCCTTTTTTGACTCTTCAAGCTGCAGAGGAAGAAGTTTTCAGTTTATTCAAACTACACATCTATACGCGCATGCATGTCACTCATGTTTCCCCATTTTTCTGCTCTGTTTTTAACCTCTTTCATGCTCGCTGCTGGTGTGGAATAGGCCTGACACTGACTGTGGCCTTTCACAAGAGGGAAATAAGGTAGTCAACCTCAAAAGAGCCCGCCTCCTGTTGACCTTTCTGTGTCGTTACTGACAACCCAGCTTTCAGTTCAGCTGTAGTCTGGATGGTGTCATTTCACAGATGCACAGCATGCAGAGCCTCCACAAGTTAAAGTCACCAGGCAGATCTGTGTCTGTAGAAGGAAAGTGTCAGTAAATAAAGTTTTTTTTTTAATTTGTTTTTCTTTTTAAATTATAATAAAACTCCATGTTGCACCTATAGAGGTGAAGAAAACAAACACACCTCCTCACTGGCATTGTGTTACACACACCACGCTGCAGTGCGTTTTTCTCAGTGAATGGTCTGTCCATGAATAAACAGAAGAGAACGATTCCTTCTGTTTTCTGTCTTTGTTTGTTTTAATATGTCCTTTAAAAGTTGGTGCTTAAACCCGAGAATGAACCGATGAAACTGTGTTGGCTGCAGTTAAGAGAACAGAGAAGAATAATAGTGACTATCAGAGAAAAAGGGATCTCCAATCCTCTCCTGTGTGGTATTAAGAAATACTGATGATGAACTTTGAAAACCTCTAAAACACCAGCAGCACCTATACTACTAGGTGCCCTTATTATAGCGAGGCTCAGGAAGTGTATCTTGACACATCCTGGCATTGGAGACAACCAAGCACAATTTTGTGGTGGATATAGAGTTCAGCTAAACTCTGGAAACCCCTCGTGGAAACGTGTAAGAGATACAGAGTCTAAGTGAACCTGCACAGTGGAACTATTGTAGAGGAGATGGAAATCCTGCAGATGTTGCTACAACAAGAAAATTCCCTGTGGTGTACCTGAATGCAGCTCAAGAAAAATGAGTTACTCTGCACAGGATCTCGAAGCCAGTAAAATTGATGTAAAAGTGAACTTTGTCTGTTGTGGAATTGAAAACCTGACAAGTTCTGGAAATTCTCTAAATGACTTCTCGGAGCTGAAGACCTACAAGAGTGTTCGGCTCGGGTCAAAAAAATGTATCAGTGCTATAACTGAGCAAAGGATCTGAGGCAATCTGACCACACAGGAAATAAATGAAGCAGAACTTCACTGAGGTAACACAGAGCCAAAGAGGACACCTCGCTGTTTTAAAAAAGGCCAAGAGATAAAATGTCATTATAAAATTCAGGCTCTGACCTTTTTTCATCAATAAACAAAAACAACAAAAGGCATTCAGTAGATTAAAGGTGGAAATGTCAACAAAAGCATCCCTGCATCCCTCCAGTAGCAGAAAACGTTCAGCTCTGACAGTGAAAACAACAAGTGATGCAATCTGGGCTTCAAGATACTGACAAAGAGTTCTGCATGCTTCTCTGATCTGCTGCAGATGCAAAGATAAACTTGTAGATTTCAGCACCTTTACTTGGACATTGTTGAAGTGCCTCCCTTTGAAATCACAGGAGGAGAGTTTGCAGGATCTGTGTTGCTCCTCACCTGTGTGCCTAAAAACTGAAAGTGCTGCACTGGCTTTAGATGCGTGTCATGCAGAGGACTCTGCACTGCTGGGATATTCTGATAATGCACAAACCTTCCAGAGCTCTTATAGAACTGCCAAAATTGTGGGATTCTCCTTCCTCCAAAGAAATGCAGGATTTCAAATGACCTGGAACTTAATTGTTGAAAAGGCGGCGCGGTGGCAGCCTGTGGGAGATTGTCAGTGAATAAACAGTCTTCCTATTTTCTGTCTTGAGTTTTAAGACGTCTTCTAAAAGCCCAGATTAATTGCCAGATTGCTCAATATTTCTTCCACTTTTAGAGGAGATGAATTCATTCACAGGTAACCGAATGCTTTGTTTCAGTTTCAGCCTCAGCTCCAGTAGGACCCTCTATAAAGCAGCAGGGTGGTCCTGGGCTTTGCCCACTGTTGTGTGTTTTGATTTTTAAGTTCTCATCATTGACATTCCTCTGTGTTCCAAGTTTCCCTTTGGATTCGGAGTCCTGTTCTTAGTTATACTTATTCGAAGTATTCCTGATTCCTTTGCTCTCCTTGTTTCCCTGCGTCCCTGTTTGTTTCTCCCTCAGTGTGCCTGCCTCCCTCCCTCAAGTCCTCTGTGTTTTGGTCACGTCTGTTCCTTCCCAGTTTAGTTATACTTCCTGTTTTATTTTCCTAGCCTCCTTCTCCCCGTGTGCCATGTTGAGTTTCACTTCCTGTGTTTCATAAGTGCAATTCTGTCCACCTGTTCTCTCCAGCTGTCTCACGTTGTCCTTCATCATTCCCGTCGTCGTAGTTTCCCTCCCGCTGTGTCTGTCCGAGTTCTTGTTCCCCTGTGAGTTTTCCAGCAGTAAAAACGAACGTTTCAGTTCATTCCTGTCTTTGAGTCCTGCACTGGGGTCCCTGAACCTGCACACACACACACACACACACACACACACACAACACAGGGTGCTTTAGTGATGTAGAAGTAAACCAAACAGAAGTAGCACATTTTCACAGATCAGATTTATTTGGATTTAGTTATTATGAAAACATTAAAAATCCATTTTTATTTTTCTAATCACATTCCAGTTGGAGGCTTCAGTAATCAAAGCCTAATGTGCCAAAAAACCCAAAAAACAAATGTAATTTTGATAGTAAAGATTCGAACATTACGCATTTCAAAAGAGAACTTTTATTTTAAACTGACATTTATTTTTAGTTTTACCTGTCATGTCACCTTTGAGCTCATTGTGATTCTCAACATTAAATTTAGAATTGGTAGAAAGTGTCTCAGAACGTACGTGCTGTAAATATAGAAGTAACACAACGTAGCAAAAATGATGGTAAAAACTGGAGATGTGTTTTTTTGAAGGAAATTTTTAAACAATTATTCTGACATTTCTGGTATCAAAGCCAAACTTCATTATAAGTAAGAAATATTTTTTTATCATGAAAATGTATTTATTTAGATTTGGAAAAACTCCTCGATATGTTTCAGTTTCAATTATGCTGATAGGATAACATGCTGATGACGTTTCACTGACATCCATAAAAACTGAAAACAACAGAAACTTCACAAAGATCTAAAATTTTTGACTGACAAAGAATACAAGAAATATCTTCATCAGTTAGGCTTCAGTGTGTGTGTGTGTGTGTGTGTGTGTGTGTGTGCACGTGTGTGTGTGTGTGTGTGTGTGTGTGTGTGTGTGAGAGAGAGAGAGAGAGAGAGATTTATTTTTTTTAAGTTAATATTTTTTTTAAAATTGGTAACAAATACTTTGTAAACCATCTTTGAACATCTGGATACAGGTCAGGTGGTGATTCTAAAACTTTATAAACGGGTTATAATTTTTGCACTGCTTTTGTAAACTTATAACTGACACTTATGACTTGTTTAAAGAGCACATGTGTAGGCAGGTGGTCGGATATAAATGACTCATTTATATGTTTTCATCTCACTTGCTGTTTGGATAAGTTAATACACCAAAAACTTCTCTGAAACCCTGGGCTCACTGATCAGCTCAACATCATTTTTGGTGTCATTATCAGCTACATGAGAACGTCTAAGAAATGAGCTGACACCAGACTGTAAACATGAGCTGTCACAGAAAACCATGACGTCACTCACATTAGTTCATTTTTAACAGTGTAATAACTATATAACAACTTATAATGATCCACTTAAAGCTTCTCACATTATTTAAAACTGATAATGTTTTTATTTATGGGTGCAGTGACCCGGCAGACTCACAGATACGCATCATTATCCTCCCAGTATTCGTCTGTCCTTAAGTTATTATTACTGGGTTTATTTATATACTTGTTCTCTCCCCTATTTTTCTGTTCTCTCCTTCACAAATGCTTCTCTCTCTTCAGTTCAATTCAAAATTTAATCATAAAGCACCAAATCACATCATTGTTTGGCTCAACGGGGCTGAACAGAACTGTGCACACCTGCAAGCGCTCCCTCAGACACAGCAGCACATGCACTTATGCCGGTGCTGTCTTCTATAAGTGTTCTGTTTGTTTTTCCAAATAAAGCAAAAAAAAAAAAAAAATGACTAGACAGATGTCTTATTAACTATCAATTTACAATTCCTAGTTATTTTAAGTGGTATTCTTTTTTAAGAAAGTAGTACAGACCAATAAGAATGTGTGTTTTTGCTTTGTGTGTGCATGTGTGTGTGCGCAGTGTGCCTTCATGATGCGGCTGTGTAGCTGGACAGCTCTGCTGCCCCACCCATCCACCTTATCAGCCTCCAGCAGACCTCCGATGTTTGCCCCCCCGTGCCTCGACACCTGCCTCGGCGCAGAGAAGCCCCTCCCAGCGCAGATGGACCTCCCCGCCTTTTGATGTGTGCCGCTCAGAAATCATCACAGAGCAGCTGCTCAGTGGTTACATCATACTGATGTATCATGTGTCATCTATCAGTCTGATGCCACTGTGGCAGTGGCATGTTGTAACTTTGGAGCTCTCATCACATTGATTTTTAAAGTGTGAGAAATATACAAATTCATAAACATCAGTAACAAAAGAAAATAAGAACTCAACATTTTTGCAGCTTTTCCCTGTTTGGTCATGAGATAAACTTTAATCTCACCCCGAGACCCGAGCTCATTAGAACCTACTACCTAAATACAGTAAATAATTATTATAACCAAAGAAATGCTCGCCTCAGACAAGACTGGTGAGGAAAATCATGCATGCAGTTGGACGGGACAATGACGGTGTCTCTGGCTTTGTGTCCCAGCGGTTCGCCTACCATCCCTCCTGAGCTGTTTATCGCCGATCTCCACTAATGTAAACCGCCCATCTGTTTTAAACAAAACACATAAAAACACACAGTCATTTCCCACTGCGCCGTACCCCGAAAGAAGAGATTGCTGGGTATTCTGGTGGCAAGGAAATCCACTCCAGATGTGAACAAATTGTCCCCCTTACTAATTGCTATTGTGCTTGCTGATGCTGATTTTGGATCTCTTTGGTTTGTGTAGATGGAGTTTGAGTGCTTGCCAGAATATATAAAGTTGTGGGGTGTGTGTGTGTACTTGCACAGAAGCTCGAGTGTGTGTGCGTACCAAGCTGATGGTGTTAAAGTAAGAGCTGCGAAGTAAAGCGTGTTAAAGGAAAGAGGTAAATCAAGATGACACTGCAGGAACAGTCGGAGATCTGAACACTGTTATACCCAGCCACCATAAACAGAGCCACATGTTTCTCCCAGACTCTGATGAAGGCTTTATTTAAGGGAGCCCATCGCTTTCTTCTGTCCTGTCATCAGACCTTCTCAAAGGCTGGCTTCCTCGTCCCTCACAGTGCATCTAATCAGGACTGATTAGGTGTGCGGTAGAGAGAAACATGTAGGAAAGTGGTGGCTGCTGTGCATGTGAGGACTTTTCCTGCATGGTCTGGAGGGATGAGAAAGATCCAGAGGAATCAGAGGATGTCGTGATGTGGCATTTCATAGGTTAGTTAAAAATTGTTCCACGGATGTAAATAACAGACCACCATGCAACAACTGCAATCAACCTGACTGCGGTTGCAGCAACCGCACCATCATCCAAATAAACAAACAGAATGAAAGAAATCTCCTTATTTTTGCTGGGAAATTGCTTCAGCTCATCCATCTTCAGACCTTCTGTTTCTCCATCGTCTATTCTTGTCCAGTTTCTGTTTGTTTTACGGGATCTTCACAGAAGAAGCTGCAGGAGGAAAACTACCAAGACTGCTACATCAGATCCCAACAAAAGCCGAATGGTCGGCCCATTTTAACGTTGTTTAAAAAAACCTGTAATGTGTCATTTTTGATGGTAGATTTACAGACACAGACAGCAAACTACACCACTGAGGTCACAGAAAGCCGAACAGAGCAGGATGAAATCAATCTTTTAACTCTACGGTGAAACAAATGAACTGATTATTACAAACATCCATTTTTATTTTGAATTTGATGCCAGAAACACATTTCAGGAGAGCTGTGACAGTGACGTGTTGTGTTCATTCCGGCAGCCTGTGGCCCTGAAGTTCACAGAGGTGCGCGCTGGTTTGTGCTGTCGCCTGACAACACGATGCTTCCTGATTGTTGATGTTCTCCCTGTGCCTGCGAGGGTTCCTTCACTCAATCCAGCCTCCTGCTTATTAAGTTAACTGGTGATTCTGAATGATATGATGTAGAAAAAAATGCTTGTATGCATGTAGTTAAAATGTAGCCTAAAGCTCTTTGGCCGGTAAGACCAGAAAAGTACTGAATAAATGCAAAAATATTCCTTTATTGCCTTTTAATGTTACCGCACAAAATCCACAAATTGTTCATGTTTTACTTCAAAATGTTCTTAAATTATGAACAACTTGATGAACCTGCCACACCTTTAATTCTTAGATTTGTTTTCTATAAAAATAAGTGACTTCATTAGCTGCAGGAGTGTTCCCAGTCAGTTGCTGTCTTTTTTTCCAGCTTGTTGATCCTTGTTGCTGGAATTAAACTCATTTTTTTTAAAGGACTGATGCTCTTTGTTCTATTTTAAAGATGCCATTTAATTTATTGTTTATTTACATTTTAAACATTTTTAAACAAACAGGCTCCTCACATGGTTAAAGTAAATAAAACAGGATTAAGTCGCAGGTGTTTGAGTTCCAGCTGAGCTCTGTTGAAACTTGTGGTCGAGTCCTATAAATATTCATCAAACTAAAGGCAATTTTCATTAACAGCCTAGCTGAAAAATCTCTGAATATTCAGTGAATATTACCTAAAGTTTAATATCTGTAGTTTTGGGAGGTAAAATTAGCCTGTTCACTGTCCAGAAAAAAAGAAAAAATTACAGCCCTTTTCTCACAACTTCCCTGCTTCTGTATCAGCGGCCCTCGGCCTTTCTGGGTCGACGTGGTCCGAAGATGGAAGATTTTCCTCGTTTTTTTAAGATTCATAGCTGCTTTCAATCCACTGTGATATCCACAGTTGACTCCTGCAGCTGTAGTGTCAGAGAGTGCATTAAACAGACTTTCTTTTGGCATTCTGTAAATGTCCTAATTTTAGCCCAAACTAAAGAATTATCATTGTTTTTGTATCAGCTGGACACTTTAAAACTGTTACATGTACTTTTCACAGATTACTTGATGGGAAGCGTAGGTTTACCCTCAGAATAAATATGTGGAACTTGTATATGAAAGAACTGGGTATAAAAAATGATTAGTCTCTTCCTTATTTTGCAGTCTGTGCTGAACACTTTGTGAATAACATTCATTAAATAAAATCATTTTAAATGGTTTTTGAAACAGCATCATGTTCAGATCCTGTGAACATTTTTTTAAAACTCGAGTTCTCTAAATTTGGGTGATTATTTCATTATTATCAGTTATTTTTAATAAGGAATGAATCATTTAAATTATTATACAAATCTGGTTTTACTGAATAAGTGTTTTTTATTAAAACATTTCTTATATATATAATTATTGTGAGAAATAATTTTTTCCCCCAAATCTTGTGTTGGTAAATCTGTTTGTTTTTTTTAAGTTAAATATTTTGTCACTTGCAGCCCCCCAAAAACTCTGCCTGTAGACCAAAAACTTGCCTTTTTTTCCTTTTTTTTTTTTTAAAGTGATTATTTAAACATCTCCGCACTGACACCCACGACGAGTGGAGTAAGATCAAAATCATACCTGCAGATTTTAAGTCCGACATGACGACTGTCATTATAATTATACTCCTTCATCTTTATTTGATATATTAAAAAAGGGAGCAGAGGAACAAAAAGCCTGGCGGCATCATTTAAACGAGCTCTTTCCAGCACAGTGCTGCAGCAGGTAGGTCTGTTCTAGTTGTGTAGCACAGCAGCCTGAACAACAAACACTTTCTGCCCCGCTACTCTTTATTGAACACGCCGAAAGGCTTTTGATGCTTTCATGTTCTGTCGGAAATTTTGCAATTTAGAGGAAGCGACTGATTGCCAATGCAAATCCGAGTAAGAGGAAAAGTGGATTCTGCATGGTGGTGCAGTTTGTATTTGTTCAGTGGCCAGCCAGCACCTAAATGCATCATTTTGAACCTTGTATCTCTGTTTGTTTCAAACCAGAAGTAAACTGACACTCCAACAAAGGCTTCATAATGTGTTGAGCCATTTATACAATTGAAAAATATATATATACAAATATGTTTATCGATCTTTAAAAGTGCTGTTCTTTAAAAAAAAAAAAGTATTATTTGTGTATGACTACAGATCATAAGCACTTAAATGCAGCATTATTGAAGGCTCTGTCTCCCCCACTCTCTCGCTGTGCACAAACGCTCACCCTGCGGGCTCGGTGGTGGGACCGTTGGAAGCCTGTGGAGGGGCTGGAAAGTGGTGCCAGAGAGGCGGTTAGGGTGATGAGGAAACGAGTTGATGTGCCCTGGAAGTAATTCTTTCACCCGTCTCCCCTCCCCTCTTCCCCAAAGGACACACAAGGTGGGAGAGAGAGGAACGGGACCATCTCCACCAACCACCGGCGCCCTTCAGCACGTGGGGATCCGGGCTGATTAGTCACATTCCTGCTTGTGGGCTGGAAGTCCTGCTCCTTATCTTCCACCACGTTTTCACTTTAGAAACCACGTCAGTTATATCAACACATTCATTGTAATAACGTGACTTTCTATTACTACAGTAATGAAATGATGGTGATAATATGGAAAATGTTATCTTCTTAAAGTTTCTTAAATGTTTTTGTTCAAGTTCACTCGGAGCAGCGTTCAAACGGAGCAGCTGAAATAAACAAGATATTGTCATTGCACAGTACAATGAAATTATATTACATTTAATAAAAAGGAGAAAAGGAAACTACGTTTTTTCATGATAACTTTATTTTCCTCATCCCTGTCAGGTCTGTCAAAAAGAACAGCATAAATAAAAATATGAAAACCTAAACGAACAAGAGCATCATTCATTTTTTATACTCTACAACTTTGAGAAGTTCCCTCTCTTTCTCGATATATATATATATATATATATATATATATATATATATATATATATATATATATATATATATATATATATATATATATAATGCAACTGGCTTTATTTTTATTTTTTTTTAATTTTTTGACAAGCATCATTACTATTTTTAATGTTTTCTTTGTTGCCATGATTGTACGGAGTAAAGAGAAGCAACCTCAGCAGGTGTTATAACTGAAACCAGTACCGCTAACTGGGAGAACTGGCCGCAGGCTGCTGAAAAACCAGTAAAGCCGTCGCTGGTTTAAAAAAAAAAAAAAAAGTTTGTGAAAGTGGCCTGACGTCACACTCCCATAATGCTTACCGCCCCATAACTCCGCTGCAGCCTGAGGAGAGCCAGACACACTCTCAGGCCCCGAATATAGAAAAATTATTTGGAAAAATCGGAAAAAATAACCAAGCAACAGATCGAGAGGAGAAAAGAGCGGGGAGCGGTGGCGTGGGCTCTCCCACGGCGGGTTCTTGGTCCGGTCCGGGATGGGAAGTTACCGGGACTCCTTGTGAAATTGACTAATGCGATGCTGGAAACTTTCTGGTGGGTAAACTGCTCGTTTTTTTCTGTAAGAGCTCATATTGTGGCTTCACGTCCTCCTGCGTGCATGTGTGTCTTTGGTACAACTTTACCGATCTCATATCAGCTCCCAGCTCTCGCCGAGTGACACTTGAAATGTTGTGAACGTGTTGTTACTGTCGCGCAGTCCGGCTTTGCGCAATTTTGCTTTTTTGTTTGTTTTTTGTTTGTTTTGTGTGTGTGTGTGCGTGTGCGTGTGTTTTTCCAGTGGCACCGTGGAAGGAGCCTGGCTATTTAATTTATAATTCCGCGATCGTCTCCTCTGCTTCTCTTTGTTTTTTGTTTGTTTTGTTTTGTTTTTGCTCGATGAATATGTTGCATTTACGAATCTGTGAAGTTGCTCCACACGGTGCACTTCGTCTTGCGGCTCCTCGCTGTTGACGTTTGATGTTCTTTGCGAGTTTTCCGCGATCCGCTGATTTTGAAGCAATTTTCGAGCATTTATCACGCGTGGCGTGCGCCTGCAGAGCAGAGGGAGATACAGAGAGCCTCCTGTTGCATGTGTTTGTTGGCCAGAGGAGAAACATTTGCTGGGACGTGCACGCGTGTTTGTGCCCATCAGAGATTCTTTAAATTAGTTTTGCGACTGATTTTCAGTCGCTCTGCTTGAACCTTGAAGCCATTGTTGCTGTCTGAATCGTCCCGTCCACTAGGTTGTGGTTTCTGTCACAGTTCGGATGTTTTGCTGTGAGAGTGTGCGCTTTTCCTTGAAAGAGGGGGCTAAATAACAACCAAGACCCTGCCAAAAAGCTGGGGTGGTTGGGGTCACAATGTGGGGGCTTAGTGTATGCACTTGTTTCTGATTTGGCTGCAGGCTTTTTACGTATTTGCTGTTACTCGGGAGGGAGGAAATGAGCACAAACAACGGTGGAAGTAACCCAAAAGTAACCAAGTGAACAGACAAATATCTCTCCCATAGGCAGATTATTGCATTTTGTTGTTTTTGCATTTGATATTGTTTCTGCGGGATGTTACATTCCAAGATCACCACGGTTTGTTTTCCTGTCGTGAACTAACGCTGAACTTTGGGATATTTAAGGTGTTTTCATGACATCAGCTGTAAACTATAAGCAGACATCCTGTGATTGTACAGGAAAATGCACATCCACACTGGGAGATCCCACCACACGCCTGCACTCCTTTACAGCACCAAGTAATCCATCAATTTTTTATGCAGGCGGGAAAAAAAAGCACACTGGCCAAAATAAGTATTGGCAATTACTGCACATTGTTAATAAAATGATGATTATTATTCTGTTCCAGCATGAAAATGTTCAGAGTGTGATGAAAAGCTGAAACACTTCAGGACGGCGTAAACAGGAACTGTAGGCATATGTATCTGTTTTAGGCAGATACAAAATGGAAATGATCCCATAATTTGGCATCAATGTTTCCTTAAAAAAATGAAATGATAGTAATGTACTCTCACAAAGATCAAGTCCTGACAAGCTTAAAATATGGGATCAAAAAATGCATTGATTTTCAAACTAATTTGAGATTGATATTTTTTTCTGCTGATTATCAGTTAACGGACCGACAGACCTTTTCACCTGACAGCTTTCATGTGGCATAAATATCACATGACTGAAACCTCAGAATGTACAGTAATTTTACACAGACTGACATCGGTGTTTGAAACAGCGATCTGGTTGATGGCTCACAACAACTTTGATTTTCCTGTTTGTTCCAGGAAAACAGCAACAACAAAAACATCTTTCAGCTTTTTTTAATCACACTATTTTTGTACATCTAGCCGATAGAAAATCGATGTGAACTAACAGATAAATATCATCAACTGACATCAGTACATTTAGACAGCAGGACAGATATCGTCCAGATATCTGCACTGGATATCTGTGCATTGCTGCTCTGTCTGACCATAATGATGGTGTGGTTACCCTGGTGATTTGCGTAGAAAATAATCTGATTTGCCACTTAGTAGTAAGCAAAATATAAATTTGACCTTGAACCACGAGGCAGGGGTTGTAGTTTGGATTTAGATAACTTTATTGACCCCAATAAGGTAAATTAATTTGCATCTTACTAAAAACTTGCATGCTTACAGGCAAGCTGATTTTATCTCAGGACAAAGTCAGACATTTTGTTATAGTTCATATGAATAATGTGATCTAGCTGGCGTACAAACCAGGCAGGTCAAAGATGGCTAAAAAAAGCTCAGTTCACATGAGCACGGTGTGACGTTTAGGTGAGTTTTTCCCTCCAACGTCACGCCTGCATGTCTGAGCCAAGCATGCACCATCAAGGCCTCCAGCTACATAATAAGGAAATGGAAGTGAGTTTGTCACGAGACAATACCTTTGCTGCTTGCTGTGCAAGTTGAGACCCATGTGTTGATGTTTGCTGCTCTCTTACTACAACCATCATCCGCTCCGCGGAGCCTTAGCCAGGTTTAAATTCTCACACACGTGGAGCATTGAATAAGGGAGCCGTGGTTTTATATTTTTGGATGGAGTGGCAGATTATATTTGAATAAAATATAATGGACAGATGATATTTGAATATAATGTCACAAATTCACACTGAATCACCATTCTGCTAATACGTATATTCTTCTTCAGAATGATTATCTGAATCTGAAGCATTGAAACTCCAGAACTCCGAGAGGGACGCTCCTTCTTACTTCTGGATTTTTTCCTCAGGCAGAGCGTCTAATGATTCGTGCTGTTCTGCTGCCTGAGCACTCGGAGCTGCTCTGCTCAGTGCAGCGTACTCTGTGCTCGAGTCCGTTGAGCCAGCTTCTTCTCATTAACTTCCATGCATTGCCTTACATTACTTCCATGCCCCTGTGGTCGAGAGGCAGCACGTTTCATGTTTGCCTTTGTGATTGAGCAAACGTGGGTGCGTGCGAGAGCTCACACACTTGCCTGCTTGGAAGATGCGTGTGTGCATGAGTGTGTGTGTGTGTGTGTGAGCGAGAGAGAGATTGCTGTTTTTGAGTTGGAGGGAGGTCTTCTCCTCTGAAAATCCCCCCACAATTCCTTGCATCTCTTTGGGCAGCAGTGGTGGCAGCGGCAACTACGGTAGTGGCGGCAGCAGCAACAGCAGGCTGATTACCATGAGAAAAGAGCATCAGTTGGGTTAATGGGGGGACAGCCCTCTGAGGGGACAAATGGTAGTTAATAACCAGGGAAGAATCGGAAAAGCTCTGATCCCTCCCTTTGTACTTTTTCACCTTCTAGAGGCAGGGATAGGATGGGGTTGGGTGAGGGAGCAAGGAACACTGGGTTCATGGTAGAATGGATGTTTCTTGCTGACAGGCTGCAAGGAAGACTGTAGTATTTGTTACTTTCACGGGGAACCTGAGAACTGCAACAGAATACTGGACATCGCCAGAGCTGTGATGGGTGTAAGCAACAGGCAGGTTATTTGTACTTTTGTGTACTCACATGTACACTGGAGTGTGTGCATGTTCGGTGTCATGGGACTAGCGGGAGACCGTGACACACGTTTGCGATATGTGAGGTTTCACAGAGTAGCTGCTGGTCCTTCAGGTCATTTTGAGAGAGGGCTGAGAGCTGTATGCTGGGTGTGAAAAGAATGGAAGAGCATAAAGAACTGAATGACAGAAAGGGGGAGCACGAAACAGAGACGGATAAATCTGTAGCTCAGTATGTGGCTCTGATATCGAGTGGTAAAAAATGATCTAAGCAGTGATTTATTTTTCCCACCAAGAGCTGCAAACTAACATGCTGCTAAATATTATGAAATACCACTAAATGTCAAGAATAGATAAAATACATGCTGTTTTTGCTCATATTTTTTTGTGAAAGTTGTGCCAGGAAGTGTGTTATTATTGTTATCTGTGGAGCCTATCCCAGCTGCCACAGGGCGAGAGGCGGGGTGCACCCTGCACAGGTCTCCACTCTGTCACAGGGCTAACACAGAGACAACCATTCACACTCACTCACACCTGTGGGCGATTTGCAATCGCCAATTAACCCCACTAACTGCATGTCTTTGGACTGTGGGAGGAAGTGGGAACCCACGCAGACTCAGGGAGGACATACGAACTTCACACAGGCCAGATGGTGGGACTCGAACCCAGGACCTGCTTACTGTGAAGCAACAGTGCTAACCACCACTGCTGGTTGTTGTATGTAATGTTTTTTTTCTGTATAGATGGTAATGGGATCAACAGCCTACCGCAGCTAATGTCAGGTACTGTTAGCAGAGTTTAAATATATATCACAAGGAAAACATTACCAAAACTGATAACTGCTAATATCATGGTTTTCCCTGTGTTAGTGTTACAGTATGTTTTACTTACCGTAATCATAACAGGGGATTTGCTACTATAGTTATATGTGGCTAGTAACTGTTGGGTAATATTAGCTAAAGTTAGAAAACATTAGATGTTTATAGCCTAGTAAATGGCCTTACTATTACGATGACGGCAACAAAGAAGCAGATTCGTGGGCTTCCTGCAGCAGCACCGTAATAACCACATGTTGGCTGTGAAGCACAATTTATCAGCTTTCAGAAACCATTTGAATGTTTCCAATAGAAGTTGAGTAAGAGTATGTTTCAGAACTCTTTTATTTAAATTAACATTTAAAATACATAGACCATCTTAATGGACATTTAAAAAACAGTTAAAATTACAAACAACACACTTTGGTTTCAAGCCTTTATATGAAATTCAGTCACTGATCTGATTACCTGGTTTGATCTTTTTTTTCACTTTAAATTTGCATTTTTTTTTTTTAATGGGGACAAATATTGCTGGGTGCAGAAATATTCCCCAAACATCACTCTTTACCTCCTTTTTACCAAATACAGCTCTATATACATTCACAACATTTAGCCTGTGCTGTGTAACAGGGTTATTATAATTAATGAAAACGAACGAAATGATGAAAACTGAAATTGAAAAAACATTGTCGTTAACTGAAATAAATAAAAACTATAATTAAAAGGAAAAAAACGAAAACTAACTAAAACTGAATTGTGAGTTTACAAAACTAACTAAAACTAACTGAAATTATAGATAAGCTGATTTTCATTTTCTTGTTTGTCATTTTTTTAAAGCCTTGTGTATTGATATGAAATCATTTTTTTCCGCTCTCCGAGTTTAAGCTGGGAGCTGCTTTGCTCCTCACTGTAATGCAGAGGTCTGCCGAGAAAGCAGCAGAGTCCCATATGGAGTTTCTTTGAGTATGATAGCACAGAGAGCAGCGATGGTCTTGTTGTGGATGATGAAAAATGTGCCGAACACTTCTCAGTCAGGAAAAAACCACCAACATCAAAGTCCACCTGAGAAGCGCACACAGGGCAGCTACGGCTCTGATCCTACGAGCTAACCTGGCGCACCTCCGGAGAAACGTAACGTTGTGATTAACCTGTTCAGTCCTTGTGCATTTCCGGCTGCTTTTCGCCACAGTGTTTGAATTTTTCAGTCAGAGAATAACAGTCAGGACTAATAATAAAGCATCAATATAAGGACTCACAAATGTCCGCAAATTCCTGGAGGGAGACTGCTGAAACTATCGGGATGGATGTGAGGGAATGAAGAAAGTGAAAAAACGGGGACAAATATGTTTGCAGCCAAAAAACTGAGCACAAAGAGCGAGGACCAAAAAAAAAAAAAAAATTCCCAGCCGGCACTGCATCTAAAACACCAGCATGGGACCACAAGGTAATTAACACACATAATCCAGCTACACAAGCATAAATGCAGACATGAGGTCAGCCACCTTGTAGGTTGTGTACAGAGGCCGCAAAGACCCTGCAAGTCTAATCAGCGAGCATCTAACCAAGCTAGCTCCAAAACAGAAGCAGCTTCAGGTGGTTGATAACATCAGGATGCAGTTGGATTTGACCTTTGACTCCTTCAGAGAGTTTAGCTTGTTTTTGTCAAACACCACATGTAGGTGTTGTTGATCTGCTGCACTGACGCTGAACTTTATTGTAGAATTTATTGAATTTTGAAGTTCATATTTGTCTTTGTTTCTCCCTGTTGATGTTCATGTGTGTCCTTAATGTTACACACATTTAGCATGTAGTGCTGCTGTCTGTGAACAGTTGGTTGTTGAATGCAATTTTTTAAACGGAATCTTTTGTCAAATTTTCATTACACAGTAGTCACTCTTGCACCTTGAATCTTGCACCTGATTGAGTATGAAAATACTAAAATTAATACTGAAACTAACTAAAACTAAGCATGAAACCAAAAATAAAAACTAACTAAAACTAAACCATAATGTAAAATCCAAAACTATTATAACCCTGATACACTGATTAAAAACAGGCATACTAATGCACAGAACTGCTTATACACACAGACACACACACACACACACACACACACACACACATTTACAAGGCTAATTAAAGTGAAAAGGAACCCTCACATTGTCATTTTTACTATGCACAGGCACGAAGTGAATACAGACACACATGCTCTCATTTACTCACTCTTGCAGAGGCTTTTTGGACCCGTGCACATTCTGATGGGTCTCTCTGTATGCTGGTCAGAAATAGTATGAGGATGCGAGATGCTTGAACCACATACTGCCACTTTTCCTTGTGGATCTTTTTCTAGGAAGAGCAGGGCAGCTGTGGCTTTTCAGAACCTCGATCTATCCATCAACGAGCACCCATGGTTTACATCACACAGCACACACATACACACCCTCTTTCCTCTCCCTCATTTCCCTCCACTCCTCCCCCCTTTCTCCATTTCCATGCATCTTCATTTCTTTCCATCCTCTCTCTTTTTCTTTTTTCTTTCTTTTTCACAAGTTTGTCTACCTATTCCCCCTCTGTTTTACCCTTTATCCATCCTTCTTTCCCAGACTGAGTTTACAGCCCCCAGGCCACTTCCGCCAGGCTGTCTGCAACAGATTTATTAATAGGCTTGTCTCTCTCCAGTAAACACAGCATTGGTTTAGGGGGTTGTCTCTCAGACACTGATAGACTTGTACTTAACCTTAGGCACTGACTGACTTCGGAATAGAAGAAGGTCTGTTGGTTCTGAGGATGATCCATTGCAGACCGAGTCACGGAGGGGAACAGCTGGTAATAAACACAAGTAGGAAATAGAAGCTGTTTGCAGTGAAAGATTGAAAGATTTACAGATCTGGTCCGGCGGAGTTTAGTGAGGTGAACGGACAGGGTGGCAGGAGGAGGATGCAATGTAACAAACATCATTTGTCAGATTTTACTACAGGCAAACCCAGCGCACACCTCACCCTACTCATCTACTATTGATTTACACCACCAAATGACAACAGCAGATGGAGATTTCCCATTTGATATGGACTTATGTTAAATATTGTTGGAAACAGTTGCTCCATCTTAACTGATCACTCAGTGTGCCCACACCCCCTTTAGTTAAGGTCAATTCATGGTTTCTGTAAACTCAAAACAGACTTGCTTCTGTGCATATACCACTGGGGGTTCACGGACACATTCCTACCTAGAAAACACGGTGTTGACCTCCTGACACCAAGAAGGGAGCTGCTTTTTATGGTTTTTGTGTGAGCAACATGAAAAAGTTCATGTTGCCCTTTCCCTGCTTGTGTCCTGCCTGCCCTAAAGGTAGGACACCTAAAGCTTAGCAAGATTAGAAGAGAGGCTGTGAAATGTAAAAGAGGGGTCCGCTCAGACCATCACTGACTTGGGTAAATACACAACAAATTGGTTTTTCTATGCATACATAAATTAATGTTATATTAGATATTGTTTCCAAATAACTGTCCAGACAGATTTCAAGATGACAACCGAATGGTGAGACTTGCTTTTAAAATGACTTTGATAATCGGGCACATTAGCTACACTACATTTTTGCAATTTTTTATTTTTGGACGAAAGCAGGCCTCTCATTTCTAACAAGCCACTGTCAGCTGCTGGCTGAGGTGACCACTGATGGACTTAGAGTTAGAGTTTAGCAAATGTAGCAGGCGTGCCCTGCAGTAGATTGGCGACCAGTCCAGGCTGTACCTCGCCTCTCGCACCATGACAGCATGATCGGGCTCCAGCCCATCTGCAAAAATAATAATAAGTAAATAGATGGATGGATGGCAGCTCGTCGTGTAACAGTTGACTCGTAGCTCATGCAAATATCAATGTTCTTCTTTTTTAAATGAACTTTTTATTGCTACTTATTCCCCCTTTGTGCAAGGGAAACAAATGCAAATCTTTATTGTAAAAAATAACTGTCCTGTTTCAGAGTCTATTAGCTCTTCATTACACTGTGTTTACGAATTTAGCCAATGCAGAATTGATACAATAGATAAACACCAGTGCCTGCCTTTGGTAAATGCCATCTTACTTACAGAGAAGGCAGGTTTCTGCCTTTACTGATAATACTAACACTGATGGTTGGCAAGTTTATTTATTGGTAAGTCCCTAAATTACCCTGACTTTTCTGCTAACCTCTGCTAATGTATTAAACCGAGAGAACCGATACTAAAGTGACAATGATACTGACGACCCGCAGGTAAAAATCAGCACTCTTATCACCTGTGGAGCCGCCGTAGAAATAAGGAAACTGCATTTTTCTTGTATTACGTTGAGCTGCTAAGTTCCCTTATCATGTTACCAGCTCTTTCAGCTACTGTGTTCAGCTGTGGCTGCTGGAGTTTAAACCACCCTAAATGTAACAGAGCAAGAAAGAACAGGTAACTTTACCCTAAGTTCTGATGCAGTAGCCTTCTCAGGCTTCGGTCTTTGATACGGTTATGAAATATTAGCTGCTACAGATATTAGATATGCTGTGTTATTTTTTTTTTATCTTAACCCCATAACAACCACCACTTCTACCTGTACTACTGAGGCGGTGGGATTAGGCTGCGTTGTAGCTAAACTAACAATTTCAGACACTAAGATTTTAGCTTGCAAATCAGATCTGTTACATTCATTTTAGCATTTTTATGTACCCCAAAATTCTAATCCTGACCCCAAACAGGCCACAAACAGCTTGGTGCATGTCAGGTTAATAATTTGGTTTGAAATGCTCCTTAGCCTTGGAAGCAAGGCAAGGTGAACATTATAATAATGCAAAATGGGAATAAAAATATTTCCTCTGCCTCGGAGTTGATTTAACACTTTGGAAAAATTAAAGTTCACCTGTGAGTCATCACTGGTGAGGATCCTAACCCTAACTGTAATACTAGGCAGTCAGAATATGTCATTTTTGCTTTTACTGAATTGCTCTCTTAAACCTTGGTGATCAGAGAAGAAAGAAAATAATAATTCTAACTGAGAAATCAAAAACTGCACATTTGTTTCCATAAACGTTTGTTTGGCCTTTCTGTAGGTTGGGGTTAGGGTTTGACCCCTGCTGCAGATATTCATGAATCTATGCAGCAGTAACAGGAAAAAGGCTCTTTGGTGATCTCACGATTTATCCACAAGTGCTTTCCAAAAGTCATACTTTTAAAAAAATGAAAGCAAATACGCTAAAACATGAAATGTAAAACTGCCTGTACTTGAAAATAGAAGCTAAATAATTTTATGATGCATTTATAATTTATACCATGCCGGGCATGATATAAATAACTTAAGAAACTTTCTATAATAAGTGAGCATCACTTTGATTGGAGGGGCTGAAAAAAGACCCAGGCTAGATTAGAATGCAGCCCGGGTGGGTGTTATTAACCCATCTTCCTTTGAAACACACTGATCAACGTTAGCTTGCTGCTGTAAATTGTAGTTATATGGAAATGCTACATAAATGGAGATAACTGGCTTCTGTAGGCTTTGCTTTGAACTCTGTAACATCTAAAAAGAGCCTTTTTATTTTTACATTTGGAATATGGCTCCACACACGCTGCTTCATCTCGTGGAGGAATCCAGAACTTCACAGGCCTCTCATTCCTTCTGGTTTACTAAGATATGCTTGAACACAATTTTTATGACTACTAAATGTAGCTATAAACCTTTTGTCATTTATTACATGTATCTCCTGACCTTCGTCTGTCTATATAAATAATTTTAAGCAATAAAAAAAAATCAGTCCAGGTCCAAGCTGGGGAAGATCAAATATTTTAAAATAGAGCATCTGCACAAACCATCCTTTAGAAGAGTGCTGAACCAACTGGTCAGTTATCTGCAGAGCCCTCCAAATGAAATATGACCCCAGTCAGTCAGAAGAAAGACAAAAAAGTCTCTTTTCAGTGTTGTTTGGTGGATCTGAGTTGTGGTGTACAAATTTCTCTTGTTCAGGAAGTGCTGCAGCCATCTGTTCGGTGACATCAGGCCTGCGTTTACACGGACTTTTTTTTAATTAACAGAAAGAAGATAATTGATGCTGAATTTAATCCTTGGAGCCAGATTCAAGGATCAACTTTGAATTTCTGCCATGAAAAACAAAACAGAATAAAACTGTCTTCTTGCTGTCTGAATTCTTTGATTTGTGTGCAGCTGCAGCTAATGATATTTTTTTCATTGTCAGCTAAAGTGTTATTTATTCTTTCAAGCAACCAAATAACAATTTGGTTTGTTAGAACTTTCTAAAATAGTCAGCACAAGTTTTCATATATTTAAAAAAAATATATTTATAATTTATTAATTCCTCTCCTACATCTGGAAGTGGATTAAATATTTGAACATTAACTCCTGTAATTCATCTGCAGCAAAATTCTAATAAATCATTTCTAAAATGTTTTTGTTCTTTTTTTAAATGCCTGATTTGGGCCGAGGGCGCAGCTGATGATTATTCTCAGTTTTGATCAGTCTGCTTTTTACTTTCTGTATTTGTCTATAAATTGTTTTGGCCTTTAAAATGTCAGAATTTATTTTTATTTTTTGGTAGAACAGCCGTCTAAAAGCCAACGTTTTCACTGTACTGTCACATAAGAAATATTCACACATGAGAAGCTACAACCAGTGAGATCTAATTAGAGTTCCCTAAAATAAAAACATAAAGAAGCCAAGTAATTGTGCAATCTGCTACAGGTTATTTTTCTGAGGATGGACTTTTTGTTCAGTTTGATGGAATAAACTTTGACATTGAAACATATTTAATTATTTTTAGGGCTGCAGAGGACAAACAGTTGATTGATGAATTTGTCAGTTCACAAAAAATGTTTTTGTTTTAGAAAAAACACCAAAATGTTCAGTGGATTTAAAAAGGCGCTTCGATACTATAAAAATGAACAGGATAAGTATTTTCAGCTCTACATATTGTTGCTGGAATTTAGATTTTTGTATATGAAACTTGGAGATCTTTCCTCTAATTATGGTAATCAGGAAAGTTGTTCAACAGGGTTTTTACTCCCTTCACTACAGTTCTGTCCAGATTTTGTTCCGTTTTAATATTTTCTATAATAGTTCAATGTGTTCACGAACATCAGCATTCCGAATATCATCTGTTCACATGCAAAGTTTTCAATCTGAGCCAAAAGTGGAAGTATTGTGGCGCGCTGCAGCCGCGCGCTGCAGCCGAGGAATGCGTCGGTACCGGACCGTCTAGTGTGCACGTGCACACTGAAGCATGTCAAAGAATTGTTGAGAATCAACACGTGACTCAGCACGGAGTTATGCGTGTGTGCATTTTACTGGCACAGTAATATGTGGAATATGGACCCGATGTCGAATGAAACCTGATCCCGTGCAGTCTCACTCACACACACTCCTGACTCACACACACACTCCCCTCTCTGTTTCTCCTTCACACACATTCAGCTACAGTAGTAGTGATAGATGATCGCGCTGCTCCTGATTCATCCTCAGGAACAGCATGAGAATAAGCCGAATGTTGCCGCAATGTGCGATGACACATCGCCTCTTCCTTTCTCTGAAGTGATTTTAATAACGCCTGCCCCAACCCCACCCTGCTCAGCAATCCCCTGCTTGCTAAATACTGCCAAGAAAACCTTCAGCTCCCTCAGCAGACAAAGTTTCTGTGCTGCGTGTGCCAGCTGAGATGAAAAAGAGGTGCACCATCACTTTGTACGGTGCGCTTCTGATTTTAAACATGGGGACATGATTCCTGTTGGGCTCACTCTCTACATGCTGCCAGGCAGGGACTGTTTAATATTTATTTGTGCCATTACAATTTAGTTGTAGTTGCTTTCATTTTAATAGCTGCGTTCATTTTACAGCTACCATTTAACCAACAGATAGTGAATGCATGGGTGGTCGATGTTTCAAATAATGACGTCGGTGTATGTACAAAGACGCGCACTTCAGATGCCTCTAAACACTCGGCATCAAGCAGCTTTTGTGCTCTTGTTGGCATTTTGCTCTGGCTGTGAACGCATAAGCCCCACCCACCTGCTATATACTACCTTCTGTTTGCGAGAGGTAGCCAATCAGGGAGGGGGAAGGGAGCTAAAACAGCTCTTCTGAGCCAGTAAATGAACTGAATGAGTGCACCAAGGTCCACTATATGATAAATATGTATTGTTTTGAACTGTAAAAAACTATTGTAGATTTCTGGAGTCCAAAAATGAAACGTATGATGCTGAAAATAAGCTGAATAGGTCAACTTCAATCATGGCCAGGTAAACCTTTCTAGAGGCTCCAGGGCTGGACCGTTCTGGGCCCCTCTGGATCTGTAAGCACTGGTTTATGAAAATTAGGAACACCAGCTGTTTGTCAGCAAACAAAGTCCCGGATCCAAACAAGCATTAATAATCCTCTAGTTCACTAATACACTGATACCATACCTTGTATTTGCATTTATATATTTCATTATTTGTTGCATCTTAATAAAATCCTAAAATAAATATATACTTTATAAAGCCTTAAAGTTATAATTTGTTTCATGATTATTATTAATGACAGTCACTGACAGAAGGCTGAAAAATGTTTTAGAGACACTGCACTCTATTCTGATAATAAAGGACGAGAGGGAAAAAAAGTCTTCTTTCTCGTGACTGCTGGTGCCCTGGAGCTCATGTTTAACCATATGAACGTGAACCAAATGCTACTCTGCTAAGCTAACAGAGTTAGTGTTTAGTATTTAGAAAAATAATAATAAAAATAAGCTTTATACTTGATAAAGTTTGGCCCATTTAATGGTAACACTTTATATTCATCACTACTTTCAGTAACATGACAAATAATATTTTGCTTCCTGCTTTTGTCCAGTTTTTTTTTTTGTATTTTTGTGCCTGTTTTTAACATTATTTAATTAGTTTATTTGGATAAATAACTGGAGGCACGTTTGTTTTTAATGGAGCTGCTGGATATCTGAATTTCCTCTTGGGGATAAATATTAATCGATCTATGTATATGGTTGAAAACCAGAACCTGTTGTGTATCAGACCTGATTTCCTGATTGTTTGTTTTAAGTTGATGAACTTAAAAGTCAAAGTTCTCAGAATTCAAATATTTAATTACCTGTTATGTAATATTTGATTATAGTTACAGTATTAAGTCAACTTAGTTATGATCAGTTGTTTTTTAAGTTGCCTGTTTTTATTTTTTTAAATAATAAATTGCACAAAGGTAGCGTAGCACTGTAATTCCATTACTTCAGCCAAATATGAGTAATGAAAATATAAATTACATACTGCAGTTACTGATAATAAATTACTCATTATTTTAGTCCTGCTATTATGAAGAGTGATGTGCTTTTAATCTGAATCAGCAAAGCAAGCATCACTGATGTCCATGCTAATAATGACGGTGATTATCTTTTATTCTTTTTGAGCATTTGGGTTTGCAGCGTTCTTTAAGACAAGCTGTTACCCAAGAAATAAAAAGTGTTTGCTTTCTGCAAAATGGTTCTGTAAAACTTGAGTTACATTGTTTTCAGTAATGAGGGCACTGAGATTTTCTATGATATGTTACTTGGAATAATAAAGGAAAACGTTTAAGTTTTAACTTAAAGATAGCAAAGCAAGCATCACTCACTCTCACTCTTCCAGTCTTTATCACCTGTTAGCTTCCTTCCTTCACTAACTTGTTTATCAGCCTCCTTGTTCCCTTCCTCTCCCCTCGTACCTCTCGCTCCTCATGCTGTGTTTTGATCAGTTGCTGAGCTCTTTCTCCTCCCCTTTCTCAAACATACTTCTCTTTCTCATTATTTCCTTCAAGTATACTCCTTTGTGCCATTCTCTTTGCCGAGCTTTGAATTTTTCCCTTCTCTGTTCACTCTTTCTGTCTCTCCCCCTCCTCCACGACCACTTACCAAATTTAACCCCTCACCCACTCAGATGCATTCCATCAGCTTCATAAACACACACATGGTACCAAACATGTAATGGTACTTCCTCCGCTGTCCTCCTCTTTCCTCACATCTCTCCATCTATTTTCTCTCTCTCCCCCCCCGGTCCTCTCAAAGCCTTGGTGAACGACAACAACAAGTTGGAAAAATGAAAGTGGGGTGACAACTGCGAGTCCCCTTTCTGCCTCCCCTCCAGGGCCAGTGTGAAGTTTTCAGTTTGATTGAAGGCCTCTTTTCTGTGGTGTGCAGTGTGAAAGCTGTCCTAATTGAATGATAAAGTGCCCCGAGATGGAGTCCACTGAATAGCCAACAATGGCCAGCCTGTGTGTGGTAGAGGGATTTTGGTTCACATCCAGCCTCTGCCTCTCTGCGCCGAGAGGGGGCCTATTATAATGCTCTCCGCTGGACTCAGTCACGTGATGCTGCCTTGCTCCCTGCTACTCACCCCCTCCTCCCTGTTTGTCCCTCCCCCTCCCCGACCTTATCTCCTCCCCGCTCCAGTGTGGCCTGGCCAATCCGGTCACATCATCGGCCTCTTCTTTACCCTGCCGCTTTGGTTGGATGGTCTCATTTTACCAGTGAGTGAATCTGTGTGTGTGTGTGTGTGTGTGTGTGTGTGTCTGTACTGTATGTATCTATTAAGTGAAACTGTCCTCAGGCCCGAGCGTCCTTTTACTGCTGTCAGGTCACCACGGTGACACTGAACACTATGACTAATGTAGGTTTTTAAGTTTCTGAATGAAAGAAGCTACAGAGTCCACGATCTGGCTCATGACTGATACTAACAAAGTAATATCAACTTATGAAGTTAAATTACAACATTTCACACACAGTGTGTTTGGCGGTTTCAGTATTACCAAGAATATTTACATGAGAGAGAATTCAGAATGCTGCCCAAGAATTTATAAATACTCAGCAACTCCACGTCACCTGACTGTCACCTTCACAGTGGATGACCTGCAGCCAAAAATCGAAATTTTGTAGTGTAGCGTAGACATATTTCTCCGGGGAGTGTTCATGTGATTTTGATAGAAAGGATTGGGAATATATTTTTATGGGTTAAATCTAATAAGTTCAGGGGTGTCACAGCACCACCTGCCACTTTACAGCATCCACCATTTTGATTTAAGGCATGAAGCCAGCAGCAGCCTCTCCATAGCAGTCACATCCAACTGCTTCTTATACACACATCAAAGTTAACTGTGCTTCTAATGTCTGCTTATTATCTGTGGCATGGATGACATCAAGGGTTTATGTCGTAGCGTCTGCTTCTGTGCAAGTTAGTGTGGGCTGGGTGATTAATCTATTAGTGCCACTGAGGAGTGCTTGTTTTGTCTCGTTTTATGAATCAGTCCTTTTACAGTGGTGACATTTCACCTGTCCCTAAAGGCCGACTCACTGTCACTTGCCAAGATGGCAGAAAGAGGACCTTTGGTCATTAAGAGCTACATCTAGAGAAAGTTAAAGACATCAAGAAGTGGACCTGTGGAAGGATCCTCACTGGCTGGCTTCAGTTGGCACTCTTGGTTTTGGTGGGCTGTCTGCATCAACTCTCCCGTCTGTGGCTACAGTGCAGGTCTACCAACCTGCTGCGGCCCGGACCTCTTAACGTCCCCGTCTCCAGTCACAGATTTTATATAGTAGAGACCGCATGCATGCTTGCAAGATGGGCTTCACTATAAAAAAAAAAACACCTCTTCTTGGTCTAACTCCCAGATAGGTGACCCAACCACTTCATTTTTTTGGCCAAAATCATTTTGTATGGTTGTTTTAACTGTATTATTGTAGGGGCTTTATCTTATGATATGAAGCACCTGTGATTTGGTGCCATATAAATAAAATGGAATTAAATTAAATTGAAGTTCTGTTTTTTGCAGCCCTAACATTTGTATTATTGATACTAAACTTGTGAAAGCTTCTGTTGTCTGGAAGCAGATGTAAATACTTATTTTAGCCATTTAGCTCCATTCACTCCAGTTCATTGAGAGCTTTTCTCCTTCTTCAGTTTCTGTACAGTGTGGACCGGCTCCCTTAGATCTGCTCTGATTTGTATTGTGTATTTAGGGAAACTAAAGAAATCCACAGAGGAAGTGTTCATTTTCTCTCTAACTTCTTGTCTACACATGAAGTGGGATTGTGTTGCATTGCGTGGATTGATTGACATCTGCTTGTGATCACCTTGTGTCTGCACTGCAATGACTCACAATGGGTTTAAAAGCTGAGTGCTTTCCTCTACAGCTATCTGACAAGCATAATTAGATCTGCACAGCACCGGGGAACAGCTGAGAGTTCATGTTATTATAGTATACCAGCTTGTCTGAATATGATGGTATTTGTTTTCAGTGCAGATTGTTTGATATCAGGACAGAAGCTGTCTAAATGTGACTGCTGAAGACAGAATCATAGTAACACAGGTCTGGTCACAGACACACGCGTTTTTTTTAATTGAATAAGATATAGAATAGAATAAGATTTAAATTATACTGGCAATAACATGTAGATTATTATAAGTTTAGTTACTAAATCTTTATAATAAATGTATGGAGGATAAAACAAACCAACGACCCCCGATGGTTTTAAGTTTGGTTGGAACTTTTGTGGAAGTGTTAGCACGGTCTAATCCACTCAGAAGCCAGACTTGAGTTTAATACAGTCACACAGGTGAGAGAGTGAGTGACAGACAGGAGTACAAATGAAGGTGGCTGCAATGCACCACTGTTGTCATCCATCTTTAATCGCTCTCTTTTATGGTATTTCACATCTTGGCTAAAATATGAAGCAAAGCCTACCGTTTTAATTATGTTTTTTGCTCAAACCTTCCTTATATATGCATAATGATCTAGCATGCATTTTGCCTCACATGAAGCTCTCCTGTTGCTGCAGGAAAATGCTCTTGTTTCATCAGTCAAACCAAAGTCAGCAGCAGTATGAAGCTAACTGTGTGGCAAACAGGTGCACAGGTGTAGGTAAGCTGCAAAGGCAGCAGGAGCGAGAGAGGAGGAGACAGCAGGGAGTTTACTTATCTGGATAAAGTTAAAAGCCAGAGAGCCCTGAATCATGTTTAATTGCATTCACATACAGCAGTGGATGATTGGTAATATGGTAATTAATATTAACACAAAGTTATCATCTGAACAGGTAAAATGACTTCAAATAATTAAAATTTACCTTTGGTCTTTTTTTCTTTTTTAAACATCTTTATTTTATTTCTGCTGTTTTTATGTGGCATTTCTTTCTAACGGTAGTCTAGAGACACCTTATCTTAGACAGCTTAGCCATAGTCAGTACAGCAACAGGATGACAACAGCAGAGTGAAGGATCATGGGTATACAACAGATGTGAAATGTGCTTGATGCAGTCCTCTGAAAAGCTATAGCCCAACGCTAATGATGCTATGCATAGGTCAAATGCTGATCGGTTGAAAGATTGGCATGAATTGGCTAAGCTAAGGTACTGAAAGCAGCACAAGCATAAACAAGAGACTCCCCTCTGATAACACTACAGATGATGGTCTGCAAAGCACTAAGAAGCACCTACAGACTACAGATGCACAGGTATGCTCTGTGCCGGGGGGGGGGCTGTCTTGTAATACACTGGCAGAAACTCTGGGATGTCCAAACTGTTCCTCCTCAGGTGTACTTAAGGGTGCCCAGCCCCTAGACTGGGAATCACTGTATTCTCACTTCATGTAAGAAGATTCAGTTTGGCCAAGGATAATCATTTTCCCTCACGTTGCTGTTCAGTGAGACAGGTGGACTGAGTAAGTTACCTTTTTACATTAATGCTTGGTTTGAAGAAAGCAGCCAGGCTGCATTCTAGCTTCATTCTCAGCTAGATGGCAGCATGACCTCCAAATCCTGATGAATACATGGATTTATCACAGTTTAATTTGCTGTTTAGTACTGAAGTGGACTGCAGGTGAATACCTCCTGCACATGCAGGAATTGATTTGGTGGATTTTGTCTCATGCAGGGATGAGCGTGGAATAAGGAGCTGTGGTATGGATGCTGGGCAGTCTGTTAACTATTTTACTCTCCAACTGAAACTTAAACCTTTCCCAGAGAAGGACAGAGCTTCAAACAGAATTCCTTACATCCCCCACCCATGCACACTCTCCCTAGTACACACACATTTAAAGTGTTGGAGAGGTAGTGAGGTGGAAGACCACCCTCTGGCATCCCAGTCATGCAAATGAGTGTGTGTTTTTATCTCTGGGGACTGGAAGAAAAGAGAAGGAAAGTGCTGTGTAAAAATGTGTTAATGAATAACTCCTGAACTCAACACTCTTTCTGTCAGGCTCTGCACTAGCCTTCATCACTCCCATCCAATGAAACTTTCTTTCTTTCTTTCTTTCTTTCTTTCTTTCTTTCTTTTTCTCTCTCTCTCTTTCTCTTTCTCTCTTTCTCTCTTTCTCTCTTTCTCTCTTTCTTTCTTTCTTTCTTTCTTTCTTTCTTTCTTTGCCAAGGTTTTCCTTACTTACATTTTACTTTTTCTAGTGAGCCAAAGACATGTGTAGGTCAGAAGTGTTGTAACTGCTTCTAATTGTGTGAAACATCCTGTATAAGTATGATGATTTAAGCCTGATGGCTCAACAAAATGATAAATTAAGTTTTTTAGAATAACATGGTTAAAACGAGCACCAATATTCTTCATAATAGTCCTTGAACTTTGCTTTTAATTTCCAATTACAGCTTTTCACTGTAGCTAACAACAATAGCACAATTCTGAAACTGCTACTACTCTGTGTTGCAATTAAAGATACATTTAAAGAAAACTTACTGTGTTTATTTCCAGTTGATTATTTTTCGTCTTACAGTATACTAGACTAGCTTTGCAGGAAAATCATCTTTTTTGGTTAAAACAGTGCCTTGTTGCAGCCTCTTAGATAATCAGCCACTGTCTGAAGCCATGAACTTTATACCACATTTGGAGGGTGCAGTTCTAAGTTATCAGCTAATTTCAGCAAGCTTGATTGTGCTTATGGGTCAAATCAAGGTGGCGCCAGCATGTATTGCTTGCCATCTGTCACTGCCTTGTCTGCTTGCGTTGGTGCTGCTATCGCCACTTGTTACTCAAAATCAAGCTGTATCCATAAACTGCAGAGACATGCTCACTAACTCCAGTTTACTGAATTGACTGAATTGGTGACTGCGTTAGAATCCACTTGTCAATCAAATCGACTAACCCAAACTTTAAAACCCTACGGCACAGCTGTGTTCAAAAATAGCAGGTTTGACTCCATCCATCCATCCATTCTCTTCCACTTGTCCTGTTCAGGGTTGCGGCGAGGGGCTGGAGCCTATCCCAGCTGTCATAAGGCGAGAGGCAGGGTACACCTGTACAGGTCACCAGCCTGTCACAGGGCTAACACAGAGAGATAGATAACCATTCACACCTATGGGCAATTTACAGTGGGTACGGAAAGTATTCAGACCCCTTTAAATTTTTCACTTTTTGTTTCATTGCAGCCATTTTCTAAAATCAAAAAAGTTCATTTTATTTCTCATTAATGTACACTCAGCACCCCATCTTGACAGAAAAAAACAGAAAAGTAGAAATTTTTGCAAATGTATTAAAAAAGAAAAACTGAAATATCACATGGTCATAAGTATTCAGACCCTTTGCTCAGTACTGAGTAGAAGCACCTTTTGAGCTAGTACAGCCATGAGTCTTCTTGGGAATGATGCAACAAGTTTTCCACACCTGGATTTGGGGATCCTCTGCCATTCTTCCTTGCAGATCCTCTCCAGTTCCATCAGGTTGGATGGTGAACGTTGGTGGACAGCCATTTTCAGGTCTCTCCAGATATGTTCAGTTGGGTTTAGGTCAGGGCTCTGGCTGGGCCAGTCAAGAATGGTCACAGAGTTGTTCTGAAGCCACTCCTTTGTTATTTTAGCTGTGTGCTGAGGGTCATTGTCTTGTTGGAAGGTGAACCTTCGGCCCAGTCTGAGGTCCTGAGCACTCTGGAAGAGGTTTTCTTCCAGGATATCTCTGTACTTGGCCACATTCATCTTTCCTTCAACCAGTCGTCCTGTCCCTGCAGCTGAAAAACACCCCCACAGCATGATGCTGCCACCACCATGTTTCACTGTTGGGATTGTACTGGGCAGGTGATGAGCAGTGCCTGGTTTTCTCCACACATAGCGCTTAGAATTAACGCCAAAAAAGTTCAATCTTGGTCTCATCAGAAGAGAGAATCTTATTTCTCATAGTCTGGGAGTCCTTCATGTGTTTCTTTCATATGTCTTGCACTGAGGAGAGGCTTCCATCGGGCCGCTCTGCCATAAAGCCCCGACTGGTGGAGGGCTGCAGTGATAGGTGACTTTGTGGAACTTTCTCCCATCTCCCTACTGCATCTCTGGAGCTCAGCCACAGTGATCTTTGGGTTCTTCTTTACTTCTCTCACCAAGGCTCTTCTCCCACCATTGCTCAGTTTGGCTGGACGGCCAGGTCTAGGAAGTGTCCTGGTGTTCCAAAACTTCTTCCATTTAAGGATTATGGAGGCCACTGTGCTCTTAGGAACCTTGAGTGCTGCAGAAATTCTTCTGTAACCTTGGTCAGATCTGTTCTTGCCACAATTCTGTCTCTGAGCTCCTTGAGCAGTTCCTTCCACCTCATGATTCTCATTTGCTCTGACAGCACTGTGAGCTGTGAGGTCTCATACAGACAGGTGTGTGCCTTTCCTAATCAAGTCCAATCAGGTTAATTAAACACAGCTGGACTCCAATGAAGGAGTAGAACCATCTCAAGGAGGATCAGAAGAAATGGACAGCATGTGAGTTAAATATGAGTGTCACAGCAAAGGGTCTGAATACTTATGATCATGTGATATTTCACTTTTTCTTTTTTAATAAATCTGCAAAAAATTTTCTGTCAAGATGGGGTGCTGAGTGTACATTAATGAGAAATAAAATGAACTTTTTTGATTTTAGCAAATGGCTGCAATGAAACAAAAAGTGAAAAATTTAAAGGGGTCTGAATACTTTCTGTACCCACTGTAGAGTGGCCAATTAACCTAACCCCATTAACTGCATGTCTTTGGACTGTGAGAGGAAACCGGAGTACCCAGAGAAAACCCACGCAGACACAGGGAGAACATGCAAACTCTACACAGAGAGAGAAAGGCCCGGGCCAAGGTGGAATCAAACCCAGACATTCTAGATGGTATTCCAACTGTGAGGCAGCAGTGCTAACCACTGCGCCACCATGCTGCCAGCAGGTTTGACCGGGAAAAAAAAAAGGTTTAACTGAAAAAAACACATTTTTGGACAATAAAGTGATTTTTTTTTTTTTTTTTTTTTTTAACCAAAAATGTTAGGAAACTGGTCTGAGTTTGGAGAGTGGTTCTAATTTAAAGCTTAACCAGGCTTGATAGTGGTAATGTCTTTTTATTTGTGCGTAACATCCTGTACTATCAAATCTCTATAGACTCAACAGCTGTGGTAAATGGTAAATAGACTAATTTTCATATTGCACTTTTCTACTCTAGCTGTAATATTTCAGTTTGGACCAAGGTAGTCCACTTTGGTACCTAATGGGAAACTAGCAGCATTTTAGTGGACTGCATACAAGCACATCTTACGACTATTGAATGCTTATAATCCATGCTGTTCTTTTTTTGTGGCATGGTTAAAAAGTAGCTAAAACAATACCTAGATGAGTAAAGCCAAACACATTCATATACAGAAATGGTTGTTCTTTCAGGACAGCTGGATTACCATTTGGGAGACCCTGCACAGATACCTCAGGATCTCAATTAGCTTAACCAGTTAACTACTTGGTTAAATTTCCAACTTTAAAATATAATTTGTGGGTTTTTTACATATGCCACTGGTGAACTGTGTATTTTAATTTTTTTTAAGTAAAAAAATAAATAGACCTTCAGGTGTCATCAATCTGACATCAGACAATGCTTGACAAGCTAATGGAGCTTCCCTTAGTGTGTCTAACATGTCTAATAGTCCACATTTTCATTGGTCGTAAATCCTTTGCAGTCAATTATGTCCAGTGGCAGTGACAAGTTAACCGCAGAGTCACAGCTTCACAGGCCTGTACTGTAGCCATTTACCTTTTAGGTACTGTATTTAATGTAGCACTTAGCATGTTTCTGCTACTAGCAGTGACATAATCACTGATAACAGCCCTGCACACAAAAGCTAAATACCTCTTCTACCATGTTTGACAGAGGATATGCTGACAACCCTTTATTTTCCTCTGCGCTTTCATCTCCCCATCACTGTGGAACTGGCTGAGCCGATCCTATCATCTGATGTTATGTCCATAATCATACAGGTTGCGACACGTACTGTTTTGCAGTCTAGGCCTTTCTGTTTTTAGACCGGTCTTACTCCTGAATGACTTTTTGCTTTGGAAAATTAGAGGTTTTCCTCTGAGGTCATTCATGGCCGGGATTTGCATTAGTTTACCTGTTGTTTGTCAACACTGTTGCCAAACTATTGAGTTTGACTTCAGTGTTTCGAGTTGGTTTGCCTGGTTTGTTTCCCTGACATTCAGAGGAACACAGCTTAATGTACAAGGCTGGCAAAATCATATTTCAGTATGCCACCAAGCTCAGCTCCTGCTTTGGCTGATGTGCTGTTGTTTTTGCAGCACCGTCATAAACCATCAAATATGAATTCATTTGCTGCTGAAAAAGATTCCCAAACAAACGTACTATTTCCCCCTGTTTAATTTTTAAATATTGAAAGGTAGATGTATGTGGGAGTTACTGAATGTTTTTCAAAAATTAGACAACATGTAATGTGTATTTTAGTCATCATTATTATTTTTTCTGATAGTTTTATTGTTTTATCATGTCAGGACATATCGCTGTCACATGAAGCTGTGTGAAAGAGGTATGTGTGATGCATTTGGCATAATATTCAGACACTTTAGTACATAGCAAACATAATATTTTGTCAAATATAAGATTTTTTTTTTTTTTTTTTAAATAACATCAAGAAGTCTGCTTTAGCATCGTTCTGGGTCCAGGGTTCTTTTGCTAGCAGCTTTGTTTTAGCATGCGAGTGCTGTGTGTTAGTAACACTGCAGTTTCTGTACTGGGCAGTTATTGTCATACCCACACTACTAAAAAGGTTGTAGATTGCTACAATGTTTCTCCTCCCTTGACACAAACTTAAGCTAACTGATTGTAGTGCACGAGCAGATAATTAAAAAGCTTATTTAACATAAAATTATTGGATTTAGTGCAATAACATGTTGCACTAAATTCTGTAATTCTGTAATTTACAGCAAAACTGGCTAACACTAGCTGCTTCCTAAAAGGTTCTACTTTGAGTTAACTGGAGATCGTTTCTGAAACGTTTCTGTCTGAACGCGCTACTTTTCGAAAACGAAAATGGCAAAACGACACTGGTTTCCACTGAAAATGGTCTCGTGTAAAGGGGGCCTGTGTGAATTGTAGCCTCAGTTTCCCATTCTTGGCTCACAACAGTGACGCTCGGTGTGATCTTCTGCTGCTGTTCATCTGCTTCAAGGATCAACATGTTGTGTGTCCAGAGTTGCTCTTCTGCACACCACAGGTGTACTGTTGCCTTCATATAGCCAGATCTCATTGGTGTTTTGCCCAATAACAGCTGAGCAAGGCTCCAGCCCCTCGTGCGATGCTGAATTGGATAAGCAGTTAATAAAATGGACTCCTCGGGTGGCTGTAGCTCAGGAGGTAGAGCATTTTACCTGGCTGCTCCGCGCTGCATGCCAAAGTATCCTTGGGCAAGATACTGAACTCTAAGTTCCTCTCTGATGTGTTCATTGGCGTGTGAATGTGTGAATGTTAGACAGAAAGCACTTAGGTGTAGAAAAAAGTGCTTGTATGAATGTGTGTGAAGCATGTTGCATAAAGTGCATTAAGTGCTATATCAGAACCAGTCCACTTACTGTTTACACCTGGTTTACCACATAGCATTGTACTCATACTCTCACAGTTATAGTTTTCCAGCTATAGTTTACATGTGCATCATAGATTGAGTTGTCCTCTGTGACCCAAATGGTGCTGGTTTCCTTTACTGTATCTTTGAGCTTGGACATTTGAGAACAAGAACGTGGTGATTTTTTTGATCAGAAATTGGATGGAATACCAGTCCCATCATTGCTCAAAAATCCAGTTAGGAAAACTGATTCCCAGTCTACAACTCATTAATGTAACACTAGCACATACCCAAGGCCAAGGTATGGGTGCTGTATATGAAAAGCAAAAAGTCAGAACAGCGCACCCCTCGTTTATAGCATCTCTCTATGTCAAATGTAAGGAACGAGCTGGATGGATGAACATAACTTCCTTTGCGCTGTCACACTGCTCTTTTGGACTGAAATTACCCCGCATGTACCTACAATCAGTGACTGCTGTTTTGAACGTCTGTGTTATCGGCCCTTTTTTCTCTGTCAGCTGGTCGCTTTCTCTTTTGATCTCATTCTTTTGGTGTTGTTCTCCCTGTCTCGCCCTCTCTCTCCTTCTCTTCTGCTTGTTGCTGTCATCCACCTGAAGGTGCCTGCTGCCTCCACTTCACCAAAGGTGATCAAGTTTCAAAAAAAATTCAAAGAATGCAATCCGCCCACTGCCCATTTTTCAAGGTCCTGTTTATGCAAGAATGTTATTTTTACAAGTCTCTACCTTTAACCCCCCTCCCCATCTGCACAGCACTTTCCGCTTTTCCCTTCCATTACCGTGAACATCCTTTAAAAATACGCTCGGAGAATGGACAAACAGGCAGTGGTGTTTTGTGGGTGTGCGTCTGGCAAATGAGAAACAGAACAGAGGAAAATTAGCTCGAGGACGAGAGGCGCGAGGAAAGATAAAATAAGTGGAAAAGGCTGTGAGTCCATTGAAACCTGTAGATTTCTGTAAACAGAAGCCAGCTGAACAATGCCCGTTGTTTTAAGCTGAGCTGACGTTGCCAAACTTAGAGATTGTTTGTTGCTGACCCCATCTGAATCAGAGAGAGCCAGCGGCAGCCCAGGGAAACAAAAGTGACCAAGTCCCAGCGGCTGGATGCACTGGCTCAGACACACAAGCTACATGTGTTTCAATCAGAGCAGCTACATAATCACTGTGCGCAAGTCCGTGTGTGAGTCTTCACACCAGAAACCACCGGCCCAATGAAAACAACCTATACATGAATATGTTGGTTTTTTTAGAGCCAGTGGTTTTATAGTTCAGTATTTACCTCACTGTCTTTCTCAGTATTTCTGACAAAGGTTGTTTTTTGTTATTGCAAGATTTGCTACAGATTGGTAAAAAATCTTGTAAATAAAAGAAGTGGAACTCTTACTGTGTCACATAAAAAAAAAAAGTCATTATAAGAAAACCAAGATTAGGATGTTTTATTTATTTATGTTTTATTTATTTATGAAAAAACTACAAGTTTGCTTAGCTGTTTGTTGTTTTGAAAGAGATGTCCTGATTTTAGAAGATGTTGTAACTGCAAGATTCAGAGCTCATGTTAATAATAAAACATATCACAGTTATATGAATATAAGAACAGATGCCTTCTCATCTCTGGGGCTGGACACAGAAAGGCCAAAAACTGCAGTTCCTTAAACGGCCACTTGAGGCTGATTCCAACTCAAGTCAACTACATAAACTCCCATGTTAAAAATGCCCAACTCTGGAATTTTATAAAGCCAGTTTATGGCATGGTTTCTCATTCCATAATAAGTATTTGGTGGGTGAATCTTTTTATAACTTATCCATCTGGTTACTGGAGTTAGGGACATTTTATCGACAAGTATCCTGACAGGGAGCTGTCTGATTGGTGTGTGTTGGGCCTCTAACTGCTTACTGGACCTCTCGACTGTATTGGTGCTGTTGGTGCATTTTGGAGCATTTTAATACATTTATTTGACAAATGCCATATCCTGTTGTGTGGTCAGAGAAGTGAAATACTAATATTTATTAGTCTAGTACTTAGGATTATCCCTTTATGAGAGAGCTAGATATGCACTTTAACAGCCTTTAAAACTGATTGTATCGTCACAGACAAATTTGCACAAGTGCACTAAATACGGGATGGTTTGTCATATCAGAAAAATCAGAATGTTTTCTGAAAGCTGAGAAATTGTGCTTCACAGCTAACATGTGGTTATTACGGTAATTTCATTCAGGCTGTTGCAGGAAGCCCGCAAACACCAGCACGTTGGAAACATGTCGTGTTGGCGATGATACGTCAGTGTTAAGTAGCAGATACATGTGTCTGTGCTGCACACTTTGCAGGGAATGTAGCTTGCTAACCAAGCCAGCTGGTGGTTAATAACATGGCTCTCCAGCCCTCCAACCCTCTCTTCCAAATATGGCAACTTCTGGCTCCAAAGAAACTCATGTGGCAGTGGCAAAGCACACATTTTGAGGTTTCAAGATGCGCCAGTGGGTGATATTATGGTGGCTACCTCCATATTTTAAGTCTGAGTTGCTTTAATACAAATATTGTAAACATCATCTTACACCTTTATCTTGATGCTTATTGTGAAGTTGCAACTTGTTTACCATTACTTATAATTTCATTGCATTGGCTAAAGGTTTACCATTTCTTAATGACAGTTGCAGTAACATGTTGCAGATAAGCTTCATAGCCATATAATTTTGATGAACTGCAAATTTTGGAAACCAGAGTCTGTTCTTGATTCCCACCCCTGCATTCTTAATAACACCTATCTAAATGCCATATCTAAATATTATGATATATTAGTATTTGTTGCTAAATTTTGTGTTAATTTAGTTGCTGTTCCAGACCAGCCCAACAGACCAAATGTTCTTAAGAACACATATTTCTATTTGGGCTCAAAAGTGGATATCTAGGTAAACCTGCATGTGTGTATGCATATAGTTGAGGAGGTAAAGGTGAGAGTGTTTGCAGTATGTAGAAGCTCTGCTCTTTAAACGTGAGAGAGTGAATGAGAGAGGGTGAGGGCGATTGGCGTGATGCCCACTGGCGCCGTGCCCACTTCTCCGGCTGCTGTGGAGCTCCATGTCATGGCCAGGACTCCCTGCCAGAAGGGCTTTCCCCAGAATCACCTCTGCACGCACACACACACACACACACACTCCTTTGCACACCAAAAAAACACAGACACACATGCCTTACATTCAATCGTGCTGCCCATGTGTTTAATGTCAAAGTGTGATAAAGCTCTGCAGAGCAAACAGCGTTTCCTGCTTGCTGACGGTCTGACTCAGCAGTTTGGGTTTTTTGTTTGTTTGTTTTTTCATTGTCATTCAGCTGGCGTAAATAAATATAATATATATCATCTGTTCTTGACGTACACATGAAAAAGCTAAAGGGTAGATGTAATGTTGATGACTTTATTTCTGCTTATTACCTTTTTTACGATTATACTTCACATGGTAGAGTGGTGCACACTCACTCATTTTGTTCTGGAAGCAGGATGGAAATATGACAGGAAAGAGAAAGAGGGGTTACCCCTAGTGGGCATCCAAAGAGGAAAGAGTTAAGGGCCCACCACAGCATTTCACTCAGGTTGAGGTCCGGACTTTGACTGGTCCGCTGCACCTTCGTTCTTTTCTTTCAGCCGTTCTGCTGTAGATTTTCTGCACGTTACGTGATCCACTTTCAGCCAAGCTTTTTGAACAGATGGACATTTGCCTCTAGAATAGTTTGGTAGACAGAACAGTTCATGGTTGAATCAGTGACAGTTAATCAATGACTGTAAGGGGACCAGGTCATGTGACTGTAAAATAACCCAAATCATCACCACTGTGTTTGACAGTTGGTGCGAGGTGTTTGTGTTGAGGTTCTCACTTGTCCATCCAAAGAACATTGGTCCTCATTTATTTACAGTCTGTACAGACGAATCTGTAAATCGTGCAAACAAATGTTTTGTGCACAAATCTGTGATTTTATCAGTATTTTTGTATCTGAATCAGTTTGTACTTTGTGAATAAATAAAGGCCTGACTCAGGAAATTTAAATTTATCTTATCTTTCATTAAAAATGTATTTGCACTATCCCACAGATATGGAAGAATCTGGATTTTTTTTTTTTCTTTTCATTGCCGTGTGTTTCCCATCTGGTGCTTGCGGGTCTCGTGCTCCTCTCCTTGTCCTTTGACTGTTTTCTTCTTTTTCTTGTAGTCTGTTTTTTTTTTATATCAACTTTGATGTCCAAACTTTTTTTCACTTGAGCCACAGTGAGTGTCTCAGGGGAAATGACATCAAGAACCTCCATTATTTAATTTTTTTTGAAACATTTGAATTCTGGTGGAAACACTTTGGAAAGCTGTGTCTTTTCTGGCTTCCTCGTTTCACAATTATTTCAGTTTTTTCAGTTGGACTTTGTCCGGCTTTCCTGTCTTAGCAGCACAAGCTTCTCTCTTGCAACATCATCACCACTCTCTCCGCTTCACCTCCAGGTGAATCTGTTTCCTGACAGAGAAATTGGGGGTGTGGCAGTATGCAGATGGTATGCAGGTTGAATGCAGATTGTGCAAGCCTGTTTGCATGATTTACTAACATGTACACGGTGAAAAGAACAAAATAGACCGGTGCGCACACTTCATAGATTTTATGGTAATTTACAGTATTCACTTTTTTTTTTTGCACAGGCTAAGAATGTTTCCACGCACATAATAATAAATGAGGGCCAGAAATCTTGAAGCTTATTCAGATGCAATGCTGCAGATCTAAGCTATGCTGCTATGCTTTTTTTAATTGCACTGTCATGACCTAACTGAGGTCTGCAGAGTCTGAGATGTAACTCTTGTTTTTTTGTACTTCATAGATACATTGCACAGTCTGACTGTGCAGTGAATCTGCTGGTTCTTTCTCACTAGAATGATGGACTTCAAATTGTTTAGAAATAGCCTTATAACCCTTCCCAAATTGATGGGCAGCAGCTACCCAGCAAACGTGCCCCCTTGGGGCCCATGTCAGGGCACTGTGCGCAGACCCACATGGCACAAAAACTCCAATCCTGGGACCTGAACCAAGATGGGCCCCAGTGAGGCAGCCCATAGTGTGGGCTGCTCACACTAGGCAGAGAGGGACCCATTGTTGGACCACAGTGTACCCAGATGTACCCTTCATTTCATATCAGCACCGGGACCCACACTTGGCTGCTCACCCGGGCCCCGCAGTACAGGGCCCACAAAACAAAAAAACACTTTCTTTTTTTTTTTTTACCAGAATTTTACACCTTATGACCTTCTGACACAAACATCAAGGAATTTCTATCTCTTCCCAAGTTCAAACCAGGGTCTTTTGTTTGTTAGTCAAAAAAACCACTACACTATGGAGCCACTTGCCCTCAAAGCAAGAAACTCCTATCAAACAACTTAGTCTGACTTATCTACTATCTTATCACCTGAGGTATTTTGCAGCATATCAATAATTTACTGAGGTTTTGAATCAGTCGCCGTCTCTTCTAGTGGCTTGGCCCACAAAACACTGTTGTAGGGGTCCCTGGGGGGCTACTGTAAGGCCTGCATTAGGGATGCACCAATACTGAAACAGATATCTGAGGCTTAGTATCGGCCAATACCGATCCGATAGAGAAAAACAGTGCTGAATCGACTTAAAACATTTGTTTTTTTAAACACAGACATAAATGTACTGAATTACAAATTTATTGAAAACTCTGCACCAGTGCAGCACACTTAAACACACATAAAAACATGGATTTTGCTCAGCAGAATTTGCTACTTGTCTAACATTTCCTTCAGGCTAGCTGCTATCGCTTCGCTGGTGTGTGACCCACGCAAGTGTGTTATATTTAACATTGCACTGTGTGGCACAAAGCTCTCATCCAGCCAGTGTGCTGTTAAACCTAAAAGTGACACAGGGGAAATGTCAGAGCTCGAGATGTCTGTCATGAAACTTATCGATTTGACATCTTTTATTGCCTTCAATATGTGTTTGCACACTTTACCGTGCTGTTCAGGTAGCACCGTCTCCGACAAATATTTTCGGCTTACCATGTCGTAGCGTGGTTCCAGGTGGTTAACTAGCAGCCGGAATCCCTGATCCCCAGCAACTGAGAGCGGCTTCCCATCCATGACAGTGAACTTCAGTATACTTTCAGTGATGTTTGTTCCCTGCTCACTATTAGGTGGAACCTTTTCACCACTTTCCTTCATCTCCTTTAAAGTTAGCGGCTTCATGCCACCTTGTTTTTGTTGATTCATTTGAATGAACTCAGCGTGCTCTTTAGGGTGAAATCTCTGGAGATGCTTGATTAAGTTGGTTGTGTTATAGCTTAAAGTTTTAGTGCCACCCCTTGGAACAATCGCTGCGCACGTATTGCACAGAGTTGTCAAATGTGTTGGCTGAGGTTGTGTGAAAAAGTTCCAGATGGCTGATCCTTTCACTCGCTCCATTTTGAAAACAATCTATGCGGCTAGTTTGCTAGCGCATGTCACACAGAGCATAAAGCATAGAATTAGACTGAATAGATCTGTCTTTATGGATCGGTCACATTTGCTACTTTTCCACCGCTGAGGTGCCTGTGCTCGTGCCAGTGGTGGTGTCGGTTCCAATGAACCGGCGAAACGCTTAAGAACGGGCCTTCGTTTCCACTACGCTTTGTGAACTGCTCCTTTATGTATGAGTGTGGGCGGGGCCTCGTCTGGACACGGAAGCTGAAGGGCACAAACGTGGGAGAACACACTCCCCTTTCTTGTGCTGCGAACACATTTTATGGTCCAAACCATACTACTGCAGCATCTGTGTGCAGCACAGAGGGAAACAGACAGCGATTATGAGCAAGGACGCAAAGGAAGAAAAGTACACACTTTGTGTCCTTTTATCTGTGATATGAACTGATACAAAGTAGCAAATTCAGTCTTAGAGCCCAACCTAATTCGCAGCTGTGAAAATCGCATCACTTTTCCCATGTAATACACACCATGCAATGAAACAGCGGTAGAAAGCTTTAGGTTGAGATGGCAGAGTCACGCACTTCTGCCGCTTTCATCACGCGTTCTTGGTCTGAGACCAGCTAGCTTGTGGGGGCAGAGTTGAACCCGTTTTTCGGCCGAGCACCGAGTGCTTTTGTGGTGGAAAAACCGCTGAATGATTAAAATGCTGGCACCAGCACTTGAACCCCATCGGTGGAAAAGCAGCCATTGTCACGATACCCGATCTAGAAGTTTTTCCAATATCGGGACCGATACAGATATTAATATCGGATCGGTGCATCTCCTGCCTGCATGGACTAACCTACATGGGGCCAGTGAGGGTTTTCTGTGGGCAAGTCCACTATCAGTTGCCCACAGACAATCTTCATGGAGTCCCACAAGGGCAAAATTGCTAGCCCACCTGAGCCCTACCTTGGCCTGAACAGGTACAAAGATGTTACTCAAATGTCAAATGGTCCATGAACACAAAAGACACAGTTTGTGTGCCTTGCTGCTGGTCCACATACACCTATTTGAAATAACCAGAGGTGATTATATTTCTGAGGTGATGGTGCCCAAACTTTGGACAATCCTGCCTCAGCCTATCAAGGCATCTGGGTCTCTGATTTTTGTAGGTTACCATTCCTTTAATCTTTTCCCCTTTAACTTGGGATATATTTTGCAGCTACTTGTGTTTACAGAAGTGTGTGTGTGTGTGTGTGTGTGTGTGTTGGAATGAATGTCTAACCATATGGTTGATTATGTGTCTGTATTTTTTTAACATATGTATTCATATCTGGCTTTCATTCAAACTGTGAAGCACTTTGTAACTCTATATTTTGAAAAGTGCAATACATTAAAGTTATTATTATTAGAAATATTTGATAAGTGTATGAGTATATTACATACCTGCAGCATCAAACCGCAGCACATCCAACCATGCAAGTTTCTTAAACAAGAGACTTGTGTACATTGATGCAAACAGTGGAAACTTCATTAATTACTTAGAATGAATTATGCCCAGTGTTGGGACAGGAGTAAGTGGTATCTAATAGCAGAGGACATGATGTACTTCACTGCAGACATCAATGATAATGACCCTTCCCCTAACCATATTCTATCACAATATAAGGTTTTTGTTCTTTTTAAAAAAATGTTCTCCCAAGTCTTAGCAGTCAGAAAACAAAGTGATCATTGTAACTCTCATGCACCAAAAACTATTCACGTTTTTTTGTTTGTTTTTTCAACAAAAAGTGCTTTTATTTGTCTCCAAAGCATATGGTTAGTGTTAGGTTCAGGATGGGGGCAGGTGTTAGACCTCACAGGGCTAATAACTGTCTCAGTCATTTACTGAATCTAACTAATGTGTTTATAAGTGCTCTCCATTACAGCATATGGAACAAGGCCTCTCAAACTCTCTAAGTATTACATTGTTAACTGCCATAGTTAGAAAACAATTTATTCATGCATTATATGTTACTTGATGTGCTGTCAGATCTTACACATAGTACATAATATCAAATGGGTGCTGTGCCTCATGTTGGGATAGTGATTGAATGAAGCTGGAAGGAACATTCAAGTAAAAGTGACATAAGCCTAAATTGGAGAGTCCCCTCAGACTGAAGTGACTGCGGTACACGTCACCCGTGTGAAAGAGGCTTCTGCCTGCAGCTGATTAGCAGCCTGTGTGGCCACTCAAACGCATGATATTTTGGAAAAGTGACGATGATTACCATGAAAGCATACAGTATGTATGTTTAAGTATGCATTTTGATTACACCGACTTTAATGTTTTCCACTGTGTGTATATTCTTACATTTGACTCGAGCTTTGTAGGTCTGTGCATTCAGGAGGGAAGTGTTAGCAAATACTTGTTTATGTGTGTGTGTGTGTGTGTGTGTGTGTGTGTGTGTGTGTGTGTAACCTGCAGTATCACTAACAGACACATTCCCAGTGTTAAATAGTCAGCGTGGACTCAGTGTCACCCCCCAGCAACCTGGCTGACCCCTTCGTCCCCCTCACTGGCTCCACAGAACACACACACACACACACACGTGTGTGTGCACACACAGAAACACACAATGAACTGGATATATTAGTCAAAGTTTAATAAGAAATTGCAGCTAATATGTCAAGTTCTCTCTGAAGATCTACTAGAAGATGCAAATGCAGCACTACGGACAATCCCTACAACCACCATCACTGAAACCAATCAGTTGTTGTATACCACGGCAGCAGTGATCCTTGAGATGCTTGGCTATAAGATGAACAGCAATAATGAGCAGTACCCTCCATGGAAATGACAGCTAGAGGCTAAGGTCACAGGCAGCACAGAGGCCAGCCCTCAGAGTTGCAGAAAGGTGTAGTGAAGAAAGCAGTGCCTAAGAAGTACAACAGGCTGTCCATACCTGAGGCCTTAGAGACTGCCAAGCAAAGGCTCACAGCCTTGGCTAACTGCCTGAAGAGGTATACCAGAGAAATAGAAGCCAGGAGAATAAACCGGATGTTCTCCACCAAGCCATCCAAAGTATACTCTCAGTGGCAGGGGAACAATATGAGACCAGCACCCCCACCAAGGCTGGAGATGGAGCAATACTGGAAGAGCATATGGGAGAAGGCTGCGTCACACAACACCAATGCTCAGTGGCTAGAGGATCTAAGAGCAGATCACAGCAACCTCCCTGAACAGGATCCAGTAACCATCACAGTGGCAGACATCCAAGAAAGAGTCTCACATATGAAGAGCTGGACAGCACCAAGCCCTGATATGATCCACACCTACTGGCTGAAGAAGCTAACTGCACTCCATGAGCACCTGGCAGTACAAGTGAACCAGCTGCTAGAGGCTAAGACACACCCAGAATGGCTGACTGAAGGCCCGATGGTCCTGAGCCCCAAGGACCCCCAGAAGGGACCAGTCCAACTACCGGCCAATAACCTGCCTCAGTACAACATGGAAACTCCTGTCAGACATCATAGCAGCTAAGATGAGTAGGCATGTGGCACAATACACGAGCGAGGACCAGGAAGGGATAGGCAGAGAGACCAGGGGAGCAAAACACCAGCTACTAGTAGATAGAGCTGTCACTCGAGACTGTAAGACCAGACTGACATCAAGTGTGGGATTTACAAAGGAGATGCCCTGTCCCCACTGCTGTTCTGGATAAGCCTGAATCCCCTCAGCCAGATCATCAACAAGACTGGCTACGGATACCGACTACGGAATGGAGCAACCATCAGCCACCTACTGTACATGGATGACGTCAAGCTGTATGCTAAGAGTGAATGAGATATCGATTCTCTGATCCATACCACCAGGATCTACAGCAATGATATCGGAATGTCATTCGGACAGGAGAAGTGTAGTCGGATGGTAAGTAAGAGAGGAAAAGTAGTCAGAACGGAGGGGATTACACTACCAGAAGGCAACATTGCAGACACTGAGGACAGCTACAAGTAACTTGGAATCCCACAAGCAAATGGGAACCATGAAGAGGCTGCTAGGCAAGCTGCTACCTCCAAGTACCTGCAGAGAGTAAGGTGAGTCCTGAAGAGTCAGCTGAATGGGAAGAACAAGATCCGGGCTATCAACACCTACGCCCTGCCAGATGTCAGATACCCTGCTGGGATAATAAGCTGGCCAAAAGAGGAAATAGAAGCCTCTGATGTCAAGACAAGAAAGCTCCTAACCATGCATGAAGGGTTTCACCCCAAATCCAGCACCTTGTGACTGTACGCTAAGCGGAAGGAAGGTGGCCGAGGACTAGTGAGTGTCAGAACCACTGTCCTAGAACAGGAATCATGGAAGGACAGGCCTCTGCACGGCATGTACCACCGTACCATATATATATATATATATATATATATATATATATATATATATATATATATATATATATATATATATATATATATATATATGTGTGTGTGTGTGTGTGTGTGTGTGTGTGTGTGTGTATATATATATATATATATATATATATATATATATATATACACACACATATATATATACACATATACACACACACACACACACACACATATATATATATATATATATATATATATATATATATATATATATATATATATATATATATATATATATATATATATATATACGTATGTATATATATATATATGTGTATATATATATATATGTATGTGTGTGTGTGTGTGTGTGTGTATATATATATATATATATACATATATATATATATATATATATATATATATATATATATATATATATATATATATATACATATCACATTAAATAGTTGGACTTCCAGACCTTGGCCTCATAAAATTTTGTCTGACTGGACCTCTTTAAATTTTATCTGAATACCCCTGGAAATTTACATTTCAATAGACAAACATTGTTAAAGGAAATAAAGCTGCTTTTCTCTTGTTGGTAACAGAATGAGACAGTGCAGCAGTGAAGGTGCTGCCTGGTGGCAGTTACATGAGCCCTGCCTTCTCCACCTCCCCCAAGTTAGACCACAGCTATCTTTAGCCAGGACAGTGGGGCAATGGGTGCTAGGTTTATGGCCACATCCCGGCCCAATGTGGCCTGCACTAACTGTCGGGACAAGTGAGGGTTTGGCATGGCAGAAGCTCTTCCTCTTCCCCATCTCACCCCAACCCTCCCTGTCTATAGCCCCAGAAAACTCAAGCAGGAGAGGAACTGAAACTGGGGGGAGGAGGTGGGAGGAAGGATGGAGGGAGAGAGGGAGCACTGCCTAAACAGATGAGGAGTTTGAACAGCTCTCAGTGTGCTTTCACATTTGCTGTCTCACCAGGTTCAGAACCAATTCCATATGGAGTCATTTTAAAATGTCCCATCAATGCTAGATCCATGATTCCTACATCGTGGTTTTACCGTTTTCATAACCGTCAAGGGTCTACAGCTGCACACATCTATACTTTTATAATGTGCCTGGACTTGAAGTGGAATCCAGTAACAGAACCTTACTCTGTTTTCACCGGAAGCCCGTACTGCGAAGCATGATTTAGGGCTTCGCAAGGTAACGCCAAGTTTTTCGGTGTTACAAATGTGGTTAATTTCTGTACTAATATTTCTGCAGATTTAACCTGCCCTGGAGCAGGCTGTGTTCAAGATAGGAGATCAACACAAATCCAGTACAAAGCCCCCCATCTACTGATGACCGTTACGAGAAGAGCCCACAGACCTCTCTGTTCAGGTGTGAGGGTCTGTAGTTTTCTGAGACCATCTAAAGTCTTTGGAACTGAATCAAGATCAAGAAACAATGTAACTTTAATCCTGGCTAACAGCAGCAGTAGGCTAACTTCAGTAGACAGTAATAATAGTCTTTCAGCATAATCTTATTTTCTTGCATTTTGTTAGACTTTTTCATGGCTTCCTTGTTTTCAAGGGTAGCAGGGAAGGTAATTGAATTTTAATATTGGTATAATTTTGGCTTCTAGCGATTATGAAAACAGAATAACCAGGACAAAATGTTTAATTTTAGCATTTATTTTTGATGCAAAATGCATGAAGTGCACCAGATTCCTTTGCACCTCCCTAAAAGTGCAAACTCACACACCGCTTCATGCCCCTCAGTCCAAGGCAAAAGATTTACCAAGATCATTCAAGGTGAAGAAAAACTCCGAAGTTTCCATGTGTTGAACCTGTGGAAGCATTAGCAGTGGTTGCTTGTATATGCGTTTTTCTCCTGATCGCTCAGAGTCTCTCGTTCAGTCCTGCAACATTTGGCTGTCAGCTCTGCTTCTCACATTTCTAACCCCTATTCTTGCTCATCGCTTAACACACATTTTTTCTTTCTGATCTAAGACCAAACACATATCTATATATGTATATGCCCATCAAAGTAAACAGCAGAGCTCCATGGGAGCCTCTGCTTTACTGTCTCAGTCCTGGATGGAGATCAGCTTCCTAACTCTTAAGCTAAGACTGAGGTTCATATGCTTTGGCCTCTCACTGTCATTCACTGCTGTAAAAAAGTGTGATATATATATATAATATTTATTTGTCTATATTTGACCTTGACAATAAACTAAACTGCCCTTCTTGCTGTTGAAGGCTTCCATCGTGTTTTCTGGCTCACCATACACAGACATGATTGTCTGTGTATGGTGAGCCCAGGCTTTAGTTTGTATATTATGCAGAAACCATAAATTAGCCTTAAACTCTGCCCCAGATACTTCCACTGTACTTTCATCTATTTTATTATTTCTCTCATTTTACATAAGCTGAAAAGCCGATCTGAAAGTTTCCAGATTTTATCATTGAACGAATAGAAGAAGAAGGGAAATCCACAGGAACTGTTTTGTGACTTCACAGTGAGTCAGCTGATGGTGGCCCCGCTGCCTTCAGTAAACCTAAGCCTCCCGGGCTTCTACGCCTAGTCAATGTGGTCAGTAAAGCATGACCTGGACCCCTAACACCACCCCCTGCACACCGGGCTTCATGTCTCCCTGTCTCCCTGTCTCTGCCTCTTTCTAAGGAGTCACTTGACAGATGCAGACCCCTGACTACACCACTGCAAATGACTCCAGTTTTCCCTCCCTTTTTCCGCATCCCTTTGTCCCTCCCTCCTCTGTACCCCCCCCCCCATTTATCCCTCGGTCTACTGAACCTTTCCTCACGCTGAAGTTTAACCACACTTTCCAAGTGTATATCTAGCTGTTTTTGTCACTCCTTTGGAAAACTTGTTTTTTTTGGCACACTCTGCAGGTCAAACTGAAATGCGCCTGTTCTCTGGTTTTCTTTTAATGGTGGTCTTTGTTGTTCTTAAATAGAATTTAGAAGCTTTTACTTTGACTTTATTAAAACAACTTGCCTGTTTTTGCTGCACTGCATGACCTTTCTTGAGTCAACAAGAACCATTTTCTGTGTATTAGCTGAAATGTTTGTGCAACAGAGCACTTCACCCACCCCCTACCCCCTCTCCTCCTCTCCCCACGAGTGCGGCTGTTGTCACCTTAGCTCTGGACGCTGAGCTCACTTTCTATAATTAGTTTGTCCGTATGGTAAAGCAGCTTCTGCACCCGCAGTGTCCTACTTTGTGGCTCTCCGTTCTGCAGAGGCTCCTGTTCTACCCTGGTCTGGCCCGGCGTCGTGCCACCAGCACCACAAAAAAGCTGACAGACCCTGTTACTCAGTATGGCTGAGGCATGCAGAGAAGGGGTTAATACCAGTCACTCAGCATGCGGGAGCTGAGTCGGGCGGGCAGGCAGGCAGTGCAGAGGCTGACCTCTGACCCCTCAGGAAAGGAATGTGGAAGCTCTTTCATCCAGGACAGAAACCAAAGACACCCAGGCGGTTGGAAAGAGGCGGTTCAGTTCTGCTTTCAACATTTCTGATTAGGGGAAGTAAGCAAGGTTCCATGTGAATGTGCTGTGTAGTGTTTGTTGTTGCGGCATCTGCCATTTTGGGGGCGAAGTTCCATCCTGCAGCAGTGCATTTGTTACTTTGTTATCATGGTGAGGTGTGATTAATGTTTGGAAAAGGTTGCAGTTCTGTTCGTGCTGGTGGAAAGACCTGGTGATGCACTGCTGTGTGATCTCACCAATAATGTAGAAGTTTTTGTAGCTATATAACAAATAGGATGGTCATTACTCATTACTGGGATTCAGGGTAATCATCAGTTCTTTTCATTTTTAAAGAATTATTTATTTAATGTTTGATTTAATTGTTTGGCTTAGTGAAAAATGTCCATTCAAAAATTCCCGGAGAGCACCTGAAAGTTGTGTTTTGTCACAATCCAGGGATAAATACTTTACTGCCATATGGGACAAAAAGGGGATAACCTCACATTTCAGAAGCTAAAACCCATCTTATTTTTGAGTGAAGGAAGTGAAGGAGTGTTATGTCCCAATGGCATGTTAGTCTTGACTTGGATTCATACTAATATGGAGCTTCTATCAGCTTTGACTGAGTGCTGATTGAGGGAGTCTGTGGACAGCTGCACAGGAACAATGCACCCATCAAACAAAATCATTTCCAACATTTTAGTAAACATTAAGCTAACATCAAGCTTCCATGACACACAATCTGACACAATACTAGTCCAGCAATAAATATTTCCCACCATGTCTCTGATGGATTGGGTAGTCAGTAATGAGTAATTACTGTTTTATATTTCAAAGTGGGAAATTGTTTTTTTCAAAAGATGGTGATGTAACCATACACGTGGTGGCTGATACATTTGCACAGCTTTATTTTCAGTTCAGTTCAATTCAGTCACAACAGTCATACTGAGTCACCTCAAAGTGCTTTATATTATAAAGACCCTACAATAACACAGAGAAAACCCAACAATCAAACGACCCCCTATGAGCAAGCATTTGGCAACACTGGGAAGGAAGAACTCCCTTTTAACAGGAAGAAACCTCCAGCAGAACCAGGCTCAGGGAGGGGCAGTCATCTGCTGCGACCGGTTGGGGCTGAGTGGAGAGAGACAGGACAAAAGACATGCTGTGGAAGAGAGACAGAGATTAATAATAACTGATTAAATGCAAAGTGGTGTATTACAGTGTAACTAAGGGAAGGTTCAGGGTCACGTGATCCAGCCCTAACTATAAGCTTGATCATAAAGGAATGTTTTAAGCCTAATCTTAAATATAGAGAGGGTGTCTGTCTTCTGAAGCCAAACTGGGAGCTGGTTCCACAGAAATTTGAGAATTGTTATTTTGTTCTAATGTAGCTGCACTGCTGTATCATAGTATGAATTAAAGAGTGAATCAAAGACATAATTTGGTTTTTCATTCAGTTGCAGGCTGAGCTCTGCTCTGCAGTCTAATACCACATATACCTGAATGCATAAAAAAGTCCAGACCATCTTTTTTATGTTAAAAAAAAACAATACAAGGCCCTTTTTGTATTTCATAGCCCTTTAAAAGTCAGAAACTTAAACTGTGGCCATGTTGAGTTGTCCTGTCATTTGTAATCATTTCAAACAGTGCAGTCCATGACTATCTCTGCTCGACATATTTACAGTGGTTAGATAAACAGCTAGTTGTTAGCACTTATGTTCACTGAGGATGAGAGAATACCAGCTGTAACCCTGAGCTATCAGAATGTGTAACTTTTGTCTCTGTTTTTTAAATTTTGCTCTCTCTGCAATTTTATCTCAGAGCGTTAAATATATTTATTTTCCTTTTATATCTTAAACCTTTGACCTTTGAGCCACCCATAGTTATTGCACTCAGTGCAGCGCTAACCCTGGGCTTTGTCCTTTGATTGCAAACACTTTAGAGAACAGCTTTAAAAAGCATGCATTTGCACAACGTTGCAGTTGGGTTTTAGGGTCATCACCAATTATAAGTTGGACTTCACAGAGTTAGGTTGGAGTGGAATAAAGTAGCATTAATATTGTTTGTTTTTTTACCGACTGATTCGATCTGTTCTGTGTTCCATGCTTGTATCTTTTCTCGTGGGTCTGGGGAGCCTAGAACACTATCCATTAGAACTAAACCAATAACACTGAATCAAATTGAATCACTTGTCACCTAATTTAGATGGAAATTCCCAGTTGTTTTTTTTTAATCCAGTCTCTCTCTCCTCTCTCCAAAGTGGTGAGGCGAACGTGTGTCCTCTTACTTGTTATGCAGGAAACACTTGATGCACACATGTTCAGGCCATTTTCTCCTTCCTAGTGCTGAAACAGGAGCCCTAGTGAGTGCATCAGATGATTTAAAATCCTGAAGGAGATGTGAGAAGAACACAGTGTAAGCTGTTGTACCACCTCATCCAAAGGTTGGGATGCTGTGTAAAAGGTGATCTTCTTTCTGCTGCTTCCTTTAAGGTTCACCACAGCCGATCGTCTGCCTCCATCCCACCTCCTCTGTCACACCAACCTTCCTTCACTACATCCATGAATTTTCGCTGTGGTCTTCCTCTTTTCCCCCTGCCTGGCAGCTCCATATCCAATACCCTTTCTCCAGTATATCCACTATTCCTCCTCTGCACATGTCCAAACCATCTCAACCTTGCCTCTCTAGCTTTGCCTCCAAACTGCTCAGCCTGAGCTGTCCCTCTGATTTACTCATTTGTGAAAATCTTCCTTCAGCTTTGCCTCCTCCAGCTCCATCTCCTGTCTCTTTGTTAGTGCCACTGTCTCCAAACCGTACATCATCACTACTGTTTTATAAATCTTCCCTTTCACTTTTGCTGCTATCTTCCCTTTCTGTCAGAAATCATCACTGGCACTCGTCCCCACCCACTCCACCCAGTCTGCATGCTCTTCGTTACCTCTCATGCACTGGCCATTGTTTCGAATGGTTGACGTGGGTTCTTTAAACTCATCTGCAGATATAGCCACTTAGAACTGCTGCCCCCAGCTGCCTGTCAGCTAGTTCCCAGTCTCTGGGAGTCCCTCCTCCGTCCCCTGGGGTATATCTACTTTCCACTGTGAACACACCCTTTTCACTTGCAGAGTGTCGCCAGGTGATGGCACTTTCAGCACGTAAACTAGATCGATAAGATTGTAGTCAGGAGAAGCCAGACTTTCATCCACTGCAGTTTGCTCTCCAGACCATATGAAGGTCTTTCAAAGTTGGTCTTTAGACATTGGCTGCTTTTTAAATGATCGAGAAATAGCCTGATTGACAGCCGCTTTTTCAGCAGGACAGTGATCCCAGTCACCCTGCTAATGCATTCAAAGCATACCTGGATAGAAAAACACAGTTGAACACTGTCAACTCTGTGGGATCATCTTGACAAGGAACAGAACAAAAGGCAGAAACAGCCAAAGACGCTTTGAATGTTCTTCAAGAAGCCTGGAGAACTGTTCCTGAAGACTGCTTAAAAATGATGAGAGTTCAGACTCCAGCTGTTTTTAAACTTATAAACTGCATTTCTGTGTTTGCACATTTCAATAAATGGCTCCACCTATTTTCCATTTTTCTAGCAAAATATAAAGAAATTAGTCATAGCTCAAAATTTTTGCACAGTCCCATATAATTAGTGAACTATGCTAATTATAGCATATTAGACCAGTGTTAAATTGATGGATGTGGGTGGGGTGTGTAACTGTGATCAGCTGTTTGGGCTGAGTTTTGTGGGAGCTGGGATGATGTCTTTGGAAATATGTGACAGGCCCCCACCTTAAACCCATCTGTCACTCCTACTGCACACCTCACCACATGTCCTGCACCACCCTCACATACTTTTCTTAACCTAGCTTCAACAGTTTTCCCTGATAGCTTCACTTGATAGCTCATCAGGTTTATCCCTCTGTAGTTACTGTCCTATACCCACACAGCCAACTAGTGGCCTGGCAATGGGAACTGCGGCGTTTCCAACATCTCGCATCTACGTGTAGACAGAGATCGTTTCTGAAATATTTCCATCTGACCGTGTTACTTTTCGAAAACGTCAAAACGACACCGTTTCCATTGAATACGGGGCCTAAGTTTTACGTCCCTGATGTGTTTGTGCTAGTTTAACTTCACAGCGTCACAACTTCATGAGTAAAAAAAAAGGTCCATTGTTAATAATATCGTTAATGTTATTAATAGTTACTAGTATTAGTACTTAAATGCCTGCTGCAAAAAACTTGTTTTTGCAATATAAAACAAAGGTAATGAGCTAAAGCTAGCGCTTTTTTTTTTTCATTGGTTTCTGATTCTGATCTCTCTCCATGGAAGCAGTCTAAGGCTGTGTTCACACTGCAGGCCTTAATGCTCAATTAAGATTTTTTGAGAAATCCAATTTTTTTCTGCGTGGTCGTTCACGTTTCCAAATATATGTGACTTGTATGTGATCTCCTGTGTGAACGCCATAACGTCACACGTAGCGAGCTTGCTCAGTGTTTGCGGAAGTAAACATGGATCAGGACGCAGAATAGTGACGTTTGTCGAGCGTCAGTGACGTGCAGGTCGGATGAAGGCGACCTGGCCATACAGACATGGGTCACATTTGAAAAGATCAGATACGTCTCTGATTTAGGACCACATATCCAAGTGGCCTGGGTCGCATTTGTAAACATTGGATCTGTGTTGATCTGTGTTTTCATGAAAAGAAAAGATTTGAGTCACTTCAGGCTGCAGTGTGAACGCAGCCTAACTTAACTCTCTGTGTCATTAGAAGATGACTTGTCATCATTTGTCCTCACAAGTTCTGCATTGGGTTATTTCTATAACTTGAGAATGTGGATCCTCTTCATTGTACTGCAGCTGCTCATCTATGTTGATGGCTTTGTTTGTGTGTTTGCCGGTTTATGTGTGTAGTGTGTTTTGTGGTGATGCTGCGTGCAGAGCAGAGGGGTAGGGTAGGGCGACACGGCATGGTTCAGGCCAGGAATGTGCGGTGTGGGTAGGCTGTACAATAGAACCTGGCTCCCTGAGGGTGGTCAATGGGATGGGTGTTACCCCCCTGCACCCTCCCTGCTGGGTGATGAGCACCACATAACGCTACAGCTGTCAGCTCCTCTTAACCACCGCTGTAAACACGTGTATTATGAGGACACATCAAGGCGCATGTACACACTGGGCCGTACATGAGCACACAGGCGTGTGTTCACAGCACTCTTGCATACATGTTTCAGGATCCTTGTGTGGAGATCTGATTGTGAATACATAAAATAAAACACTCATTTACTAACAGTGCATACACACAAATCTGTGTTTAAATTGTGCAAACAATTATCAATATTTTGGTTTGTGACTTTGTTCATGCAAAGTGTAGCGAACAAGTGTAGAAGTTCCTCTGACCATGTGTATAAATAAATGCAGGCCCAAAGCTCAAGTCATTAAAATGAATACTACTACTACCACTACTACTTCTACTACTACTAATTAGGGCCCGAGCACGAATTGTGTGAAGGCCCTATTGTATCTGTGTCGTTTATTATTATTATTATTTTATTTTTTATCATTATTATTATTTCCTTTTGGTAGTTATTTACAGTTTTCGAAAACACCATAGACTACAAAATGTTCAGAATTACAATCATATTAAAAAAAAACACAAAATTAAATTCCATGTAAACAAAACAAAACAAAACAAGGTCATTTGAAAGGTGTAAGCTTTAACCTTTCAGTTTATTGATAGACTGAGCAACCAACCTGCTGCATAATGACAATAAAGGAGATTCTGATATTCTGTCCTGTCTCCCTCCCCTCGCCCCCAATCAGTCGTCTGGTTCTGCTGGAGGTTTTTTCCTGTTAAAAGGGAGTTTTTCCTTCCCACTGTCGCCAAGTGCTTGTTCACAGTGGGTTGTTTTGACTGTTGGGTTTTCTCTGTATTATTGTAGGATTTTTACCTTACAATATAAAGCGCCTTGAGGCGACTGTTTGTTGTGATTTGGCGCTATATAAATAAAATTGAATTGATTTGAACTAAACTGAATTTTCCTTTCTTAAGAATGACTTCTTGACTTCCATTGAGACCATTTCTGTTGAGGCTTTGGCAACCAGTTGATGGATCACCTGAAGGGCCACATGCATCTGCCAGGTCCTGTGTCAGGTCTTTGCTGGATTTTTTTCCTGTTTCTCAAGGACACGAGTTTCACATACTGTTCATCTGCTGTCAGTAGTTTGTTTAGGGCTGATACTTCTTCTTTTGCACCCCATTTTTCCAGCTTCTTGTGCAGTATTTTACCTGCCAAGCTGTGTTATCTTTTTTATATTTTTTATAAATGAAAATGCCTCAAAGTACAACTTAAAGTTGGTTGTTTGCTAAGTTGCCGGTTATGTGGAAACACAGCACTGGTTCATAACTTGAGTTAGACTCCATTTCTATGCTTGAATGTTTCATAGCTCAGTGTTAAGTGGCTTTAAAAACTTCCACTGATCATGGTCAGGTATGAGGACTGGACTGAAAGTGAATGAAAAAGCAGCCAAAGAAAAACTCTGGGTTTGTCAAAAATAGTTGTGTCACAACTGAAATCCAGTTTAAGGTGGAAAAGACATAAACAAATATTTTGTCACGTGTTTAGTCAGCATCAACAGAATGTGTGTGAACAGAATTTCGGCACAAAGGAGATAAAAGCCCATACAAATCCACCTCTGTTCAGCCAGTATTCTTGTAAACATGCTCAAAGCACATTCCAGCATATTAGCTTTCTTAACTCATCAACCTCTCACACAGAACAGACACCATTACATTTGGAGTTTCGCATGCATGTACACACTTTGGTGCGTCCTCCCATATATGCATGTGTTTATCCAGGGGTGGCTGTGGTTCAATAGGTAGAGCAGGTCATCTATTGATCTGTTGATGGTGGTTAGATCCCTGGCTGCTCCAGTCTGCTTGCCAAAAGTATCCTTGGGCAAGACACTGAACCTCGAGTTGCTCCCGATGCGCTTATTGGTGTGTGACTGTGTCAGATAGGGAGCACTTAGATGTAGAAAAAGTGCTTGTGTGAATGTGAATGGGTGAATGAGACATGTATAAAGTGCTTAAGTAAAGTAGAGTGTTATAAAGTGTTACATAAGAGTCAGTCCAGTTTACTGCACTCAGATACACTCTCTGTTCTCATGTCTGAAGCGCGTGCCTGACACTGAGATCAGTATTGTGTCCAACCTTGGACTTGTTGTGTTCACAGAGGTCACTGAGGATAAATAAGGGAGAGAGAGAGAGAGAGGGAGAAAGAGTCCTCTCAGAAACATAAGTTACATAGATGGTTGTGATTTGGTGCTGGTTTTCATTAGGTTTGACTTAAAAGTTCACGGTCATTCATCACTGTCATTATCAGGAACTTACTGAATTCAGAGTGACAGTTAGCGCAGGTTTTTGGAAACCTGAGTTTGTGGTGTAAACACACCCCAACCCACCCCACAGATTCTATCACCCATACTCTCTTTTTTAACCCCAGTGGTGCTTCAGTGTTTTCCAAAAACTTACAGGAGTTTATCCAGTCTCGTAAAAGGCACATACATGTACACATGCACACACAAAGCTGACTTTGTGCGCTGTTCTGTCATCTGCAGACACACGTGATGAAGGATGGAGCTATGTGATTGCATTTAGCCTTTACTTATGGGTGCACAAGCAAAAGTCCTTCGGCTGTGATGCAATCGTCATTCACAAAATGGTTTTTCGCTGAGCCTCTGCAGTTTTTGTCAGACTTATCATTCAGCTCCCCCTAGTGAGCTCAAAGGAAGCTTGCTTTCAAAGTAGTTTGCAAATGAGGTTATGATTCAAGTCAAACCTGTTGAATAGTGGTGCCGGGGATGGTTCACTTTTGACTTGATTGGATGGTGATGTTTGGTTTGGCATGAGACTGCACTGACTTTTGTATTTATTTATGCTTGTTTTGCTCTCTCTTTCACAGGACAGTAAAGATGCAGAGCAGTATTTCCCACTCACCACCAACCATAGCTGTTGGGACTGGGTGAGGAGGAAGAAGCACCAGAGTGAACGAAGGAAAGAACAGTTTTGACTCACAGGTAAAAGAAGGTCTTATAGGAAATGTGTGCAGTGTTGCCACAAGCTTCAAGGCAGTTGGTGTCAAAGCATGTATGTTGTGTCTCACTCCAGGTTTTGGGTTTACCTCGATGCTTTCTGTGGCTCATTGGCCCTCTCTGTGATCAGATCTGTGTTGTCTTCTTTTTCAACAACCCCCTGACCTGCAACTTCCCAAGTTGAGCCTGGGAGGCAGGGGCGCTATAAGTGAAGTTTCATGGCAGCGGCACTCTAGGGCTGCCATGGCAGCTGCTGCCGCCGATGCCTCACACCGTATTACCGCACTGACGCCGGAGGAAGAGGGACGACGGACTGCTGCCAAGCTGTTTGGGAGCGCCGCCCCGCTGCCCCTGACAGACAGAGAGAGAGAGCGAGAGAGGGTGAAAGAAAAGAGAGAGGGAAGAAGTAGGAGAAGAGGTGGGGAGAGCGAGTGGGAACGAGTGTTTGGTGTGTGGGGCCCTGTTCGCCTCACTGGAGAAGCTCCGACTCCACGCCTTGAGTCACACAGGAGAGAAACCCTTCCACTGCTCACAGCCACACTGTCCCAAGGCCTTCAGCTCCAAATACAAACTCTTCAGGTACAGAGCATTGATTACATTATTCAGTTCTCATTCTTTTCAATACAGTGTGACACACGGCTTCCTGTATGAGCGCTTCTGTAATTCCAATTCCAGCTGTTGTAAATTGGAAAAAGAAGTAACTTGAAATAACATAATCTGTCTGTCTGTCTTTAGAGCTACTATAATTGGTATTTTTATGAATACACTAAACTACTTAAATGTATAAGATGTTCCTTAAACCAATGAACCCACAGAGAATTCCCACCATCATCAGATCTGTGGAGCAGCTCATTGTTTTTCATTGGTTTGGTTTCACAGCTCATTGCACCTACATGGAAAACAATTGGAAAAAATCAGAATAAAGAAGCTAAGACTATCACAATCAAACTAAGAGAAAATTTATATAGAGAACGTAGCATAACATAGAACTACTTTGGTAAATTACATTAATGCTGTATTTCAGAGAAGAACTTGAGTGAATGCTCCTATCCATTTTCCCTTCTCGCAGCTCAGACAGATACAGACACAAAGGAAATACTTAATTTTTCATTTGTCTGATGAGAGTTTTGACTAAAAGTTATGGTGGTCTGAAGTCTGGGGACGGCTTGGGTAACATAGAGTAAATTGTCCTGCTGATTTTTTTAATAAAGGAGGTCATCACTTTTCTTCTTTACCTGATATAAGCATGCATTAGCCTGATTTAGTAGCAGGACAGTCAAAAAAATACAATATCAGCTTAAAAGATTGACATGATTCCAACATGTAGGGAACTGTAAAACACTGTAAAACTTCTCACCTGCTGCTTAGTTTTGACATTTGATGCATTTCACAAGCGAAGACGTAGCATGTGTATTTATATATCTGTATCAGCTTTATAAGGTGATGAACTTGTTTCCAGCCCCAAGTGGCCAAAAACTCAATTATAGGTGACTAAACTCGCCCAGATGCCAGTGATGAATCAGAGCAACTGGTTCCAAAACCCATTCTGGTTCTGCCTGTAAACCACTGTGACTCATTTATACTGGGGGTTTGACTGAAAGACTGCATACCTCACTTCCAAGTGCATAACAAGCATGAAAATCAGACATGGAATGTACAACTTCCCCTTCCATTTACAATCTTTACTTTTTGCAGGCATATGGCCACACACTCTCCACAGAAGACCCATCAGTGCTCATTTTGTGAGAAAATGTTCCACCGCAAAGACCACCTGAAGAACCACCTGCAGACCCATGACCCCAACAAAGAGGCCTTCAAGTGCGAGGAGTGTGGGAAGCACTACAACACCAAGCTGGGATACAAGCGCCACGTGGCCATGCACTCCGCCACAGCGGGGGATCTCACCTGTAAAGTGTGCATGCAGAGCTACGAGAGCACGCCTGTTCTCCTGGAGCACCTTAAGAGCCACTCTGGGAAGTCCTCAGCCGGTGCCAAGGAGAAAAAACACCCATGCGACCACTGTGACCGTCGTTTCTACACGCGGAAGGATGTGAGACGACACATGGTGGTCCACACGGGCCGAAAGGACTTCCTATGCCAGTACTGTGCTCAGCGCTTTGGCAGGAAAGACCATCTGACGCGCCACGTGAAGAAGAGCCACTCGCAGGAGCTGCTGAAGATCAAGACAGAGCCTCCGGATATGTTAGGTCTTTTAGCTACAGGGTCTCCACCCTGCTCTGTGAAGGAGGAGCTCAGCCCCATGATGTGTGGCATGGGGCCCAACAAAGACCCCATGATGGGCAAACCATTCCCGAGTGGGGCACCTTTTCCAATGGGCATGTACAACCCCCACCATCTCCAGGCCATGTCGAATTCTGGGGTGGGTCACCCACACCCGTCCCTGATGCCCAGCTCTTTGTCTGCAGCAATGGGTATGGGTTGTCACATGGAATCTCCTGGATCTCTTCACCCACACTCCCATCACCATCACCATCACCACCACCATCACCATCACCACCATTCCCCTCCACTGCCCCCCCACCATCAGCCTCCGGCTCCCCAGCAGCAGCACCAGCCCCAGCCAGCGCCCAAATACCAGCTGGGATCTACCTGCATACCTGCTGGACAAGCCCTTGAAAGTGGAGATGGAGAGCTTCCTCATGGATCTGCAGAGTGGCTTGCCAGGCCCAGTTCCCTCTGCAGAACCCCACGCTGCTGCCTCACCCCCCAAGGATGGACTGGAGCCCGCCACGGGCCTGGCGGATGAGCTTTGCGGGGATCCCCTCCTGTCTAAGAGCCCTGCGGTGATCGCTGAGTCTCTGTGTGCTGCTAACATGGACTTCTCCCACCTGCTGGGTTTCCTGCCCATCAACCTGCCTCCCTACAGTGCTCCAATGAGCACTGGAGGGCTAGTCATGGGTTACACCTCATCTGCGACCTCCTCAACTTCCTCCTCTTCCTCTTCGTCGTCTCTGCATGCTGCTGAGCCCCACGCTGCAGCAGTTGCAGCGGCAGCAGCCGCTGCTGTCGCCACAGCACCTCTTACCTCTTTGCAACCGCAACCTCAGGAGCAGCAGAGCTCCAGCGGGGGTCTGGGACTTGGATCTCTGCACCCCCTCCCACCAGTGTTCAGCTCCAGCCTCAGCACCACCACACTGCCTCGCTTCCACCAGGCCTTCCAGTGAGAGAGCCTGCACCTGCCCAGCAGGAACGGCCTTCACACCAGCCTCAGCTCAGCACAGATGTTTCGGGCTAATCGAAAAGTTAGAGAATTAGAATAAAAAAAAAAAAGAACATTTAGAAGCCTTAAATGAAAGTGCGCACAGAAGCTTTTGATTGAGCCTTAAAAGGAAGTTTAACCCCTTTAAGCAAAAAGGAAAAGGTGAGAAAAGAAGTTGAAGCAGCTTTTATTTTGGGCTTTTTTCCTTATCCTATAGTTATAACCATGTATTAACCCTTTTTTTTTTTTTTTTTTTGGTTTTATTTCAATTTACTTTTATTCCCTTCCACCTCCTTTTTAGTGTTATAGAACGCAGGATCAGTGGGCCAAAAGGCATGGTACTGCATACTTTCTAAAGTAATACTATAAAAAAAAAAATCAAAGATAACTTTTAGATTATCTGTCTTGTTGTGACCCAGAAAAAAATATATAGTTTGAAGTGGATATTTTTTGTTTTACTTTATTTTTCTTTACCAAATGTAAGAACATGGTAGACTGCGTCTGATCTCTTTTGAACCACCCGTGCTTACAGCCTAAACTGTCAGGATCAATGTGAGAGAGAGAGATCAACTTCATGTTCTGCTCAGAGATGGCTTTGGCAGAGCCACGAAAGTGACCCCAGCCTCTAAAAAAGTGCTTTTCAAACAGGAAAAAAAACAAAAAACAAAAAAACATAAAAAACAAAAAACAACAAAAAAACACACAAAACCCCCCAAAACAAAACAAAAAACTGATGTGCTCCTAGAGTCGGCTCAGTTTGAATGATAGTTAACTTAGTTAAAAACAGACTCTAATCATGTGATAGATAAGAGATCTGTTTGCTGCCAAACACACATTTTTAAAGAAAAGCAAAGAAAAAGAAAGAAATGTGTGATTCATGCTGGCTTTTTTTTTGTTTTTTTTAAGTGTTTCTCAAGAGGAGCACTTTCCCTTAGCAGAAGGCACTTCACCTTTTGTCTCCTCCCTCCTTGTGACTAGAGGTTTTCACTGCCGGAGACGGAGTCCTCCTCGCTCGGCCGGAGGACCGTCCTTCTTTCACCCATCTTCCTCTAAGAGTTCCCGTCATAGTGGTACAGCTGTTTGCAGCTGTTTCCCAGCTGTGCCACATATCTATGAAAAATATCTCTATTTTCGAAATATATTGCAACCACATCTTTAGGCGGTCTTTTTAAAAGATGCATCATCTTGGTAATGATGAACCCTGACATATGTGAATGGCAAAAAAAAAAAAAAAAAAGAGCAGCGTTAGAGTGACAGATGAGGAAAAATGTGTTGAAGAATGTTATTGCAGTGTACGAAATATCTCAAAAATATTATAATGGCTTTTATCTCAATAAGGTGTATTTTTGGTAGACGTATTACAACTAAATGATAATGTTTTTGATGTCTGGCAAGTTTACATGTGTGTGTATATCTTACATTTTTGATCAACAAATGGATGAAGTATTAGCTTTTTCCCTTAAGCTTTCTGTCATATCCAGTCTTTATGTGTACTTGACTTAGTTTAGAAGAATCAGATCTATGGATAGGAAATACAGATAGAAGGCTGTTAGCAAGTTAGCAACACGCTACCATTTGGTTGTGTCATTGGGATGTTGATATTGAAGGCCTATGAAACTCTGACTATAGACCTTTATCCAGTGGGGTGTGTGTGTGTGTGTGTGTGTGTGTGTGTGTGTGTGTTTCTCTGTCTATCTATCTGTCTATACAGACAAACACACAGTGGACTATAAACTCACGGCCCACTTTATTAGGTACACCTTGCTGGCATTGGGTTTTGCATTCAGAACTGCATTCGTTCTTTATAGCATAGATGCAACCAAGTGCTGGAAACACTTCTCACAGATTTTGGTCCATATTGTTATGATTGTATCACACAGATTTTGTTGCCTGCACCTCGCATTTCACGACATCCCAAAGGTGCTTTGTGCCACGGCGTGTTATCCTGCTGGAAGCAGCCATCAGAAGATGGGCACACTGTGGTCATAGAGAGGTGGATCATGAAGCAACAATACCTGATGCTCAGTTGGTGTTACGGGGCCCAAAGTGTGCCAAGAAAACACCACCCACACATCACACCACCAGCAGCAGTCTGAACTGTTGAAATAAGGTAGGAGATAAGGAGACAAGGATGGAAAATGCTGATTGTACCATTTCCCAGCAGAAATCAAGACTTATTAGAACAGGCAGTGTTTTGGTGAGCCATGCAAATCATGGCCTCGGTTTCCTGTTATTAGCTGGCAGGAGTGGCACCTGCTGTGGCCTTTTGCTTCATGGATTGTAAGTTCAGAGATGCATCCCTTTGTTGTAACAAGTATAACTAACTATACCACATTCAGAGTCACCTTCCTTCCTCATTCTCATGCGTAGTTTAACAGGTTGTCTTGACCATGTCTACGCGCCTGAGTGAGTTTCTGCCATCTGATTGGCTGATTAGATATTTGCATTAACAAAGCAGGTGTACCTGATAAAGTACAGTGAGTGTGCTTCACTGTGCACATACGTTTATAATGAGGTGTAGCAACTCTGTAACCAAGACCAAAATTGCAAATGTCAGTCTGCGGCGTGTTTCAGTCGTCCCGTGCCGTGTTACCCATGAGGATCTGTTAGCGCATAGTTACAGCTGACAGCTGTAAAGCTTTAGAGCTTCTTGGAGTTAAATCTTAATCATGATTGGATTGTGATAACATTATCAGGCCTGTGGTAAGAAGATATTTTCCTTCTTCTTTTTTGTTTTTCATCCTCTGGAAAAAAGAAAGAAAATAACCGTGGCCAAAAAAAACCAAGATATGAACTAAACTGTGGCCTTGAAGAATTGTTACACCTCTAGCGTACACGTCAAACCGCTCCGCTGTGATAAACTCCCATTAAACTTCAATCCAGGATCAGTTTTCTTGGATGTCTCGAAGTTCGAACCATTAATTTCTAGTCCTTAAAAACCGAAGCCCAAAGTTAGATAGGTGCTTCTTATCTTTGAGGAAAATTCCATTTCATTTAATCCGGTGTCGCTCCCGTTAATGTAATTATTGTGCCTTGATGGGTCGTGCTAGGTTTGCACTCTCTCCCTCTTTTTTTGAGAAGATTCTAGGAATGGTGTGAATTGGGGAAAAGTGTGAGCTCTGCTGCTTTGTAAAAAAAAAAAAAAAATTTTTACAAAAGGTCATTTTGGACTTTTTTTTTTGCAGCCTCCAAAAAAAAAAAAAAGACAAAAAACGTAACATCAGTTTAACCCTTTGAGGTGTTTGAGGAAAAAAATGTTACATTTTTTTTTATTTGTCAGAATAATTATTGTCTTTGTCTTTGGGGGAACAGAAATGACATATTCTGATAGCACAGGATCATCACCAACCGTGACTGAGACCCCGGAGGATTCAGGGGTTCAGTTACACCTGTTATACCTGTTGTTAGTTATATTTGTTGGATTATTTTCGAGTGTGCAGTATTTGGGCACTAAAGGTACATTAGCCTAATATTCTGTTCCACTTTTTAGACTGTTAAGAGTGCTTGTATGCAATATTTACATTATCTGTGAGGAGACAAAGATCTCAGATTTTGTCGCATTCTTGCACCGTACACCGCACAGCGACAGGAACACCGGTGTTATTAACAGAGTGGGAGTCACGTCTCACAGCAGTCAGTCAGAGTGGCCTGTTGCTAGCTAAACTTTTACAAAGACGGAAAACCACATAACACAATCAAAACACAATTACAGCATGACTCAATTAATGGAGTAAAGTTTAACATTTTCAGTCTGAGTGATTTGATCTTTGGTTCAGAGGCAGAAAGTATAACCTAATGCAGGGAAGTAAACATCCATCCATCCATTCTCTTCCACCTATCCTGTTCAGGGTTGGGGGGGGGGGGGCTGGACCCTATCCCAGCTGAAATGGGGTGAGAGGCAGGGTACACCTGTACAGGTCACCAGCCTGTTGTAGGGCCAACACAGAGAGACAGACGACCATCCACACCTATGGGCAATTTAGAGTGGCCAATTAACCTAACCCCACTAACTGCATGTCTTTGGACTGTGGGAGGAAACCCACACAGACACAGGGAGAACATGCAAACTCCACACAGCCAAGACGCCCGGGCCAAGGTGGAATCTAACTCAGACCTTCTAAATGTTATTCCAGCTGTGAGGTAGCAGTGCTAACCACCACACCACCGTGCTTCCCCTAAACATAATTAAACATCAAAACTAAATTACATTAAATTCACAATTTGAAACCTAATACGGCCACTGTTACAAATTCCGAGGCGGTTCGCCCTTTTTGTGTGACTCCTTAGCTTTTTCACACATGCACAGTTGTTTTGGGAATTACCTGCCCGCTCTCTAGAACATGGGATTGATGTGCGCATAGTACAGCTAAATGTTTGGTGCATTTACTGCTAGCAAGTAAGCGTCATGTGTGCAGCATCTCCTATCCAGGCATAATGTGCGCAGTTTGTGTTTCCTCACATAACCCACGTGCTTGTTTCCCTAAAACTACAACAGGAAGCTGAAGTGCATTGTTAGCATGACCCACAGAGCAGCAACAAATACAGGTTTACATAAACTGGAATTATCCTCAAGGGTCACGAGCCCCAACACTGAACCCTAACACTGTGCTTTGGAGAAAAAATCTACATAGTTTTTGATGTTTCAGTCAGCATGATTATTTCTTTCTCTCTTGATTTGGAGAAGTTAGAAAAAAGAGCTTAGGGTCAGGGTCAGGGTCGTCACCTGTGATGACTTGGACCTCCCAAGGTTAAATGGTCTTTCTATGGCCTGACCAACACTGACAAATCTGCATGTTCATCACACATCTTTGTTAGTTCATTTTGTTGGTAAATCTCATTTCAGTGAAAGAGCACCTGGTCAGTTTACCTTTAGCAGTTTCACATGTGAACCCAGCGTAAGTTAAAACAGACACAAACAAACACAGAACATAAAAGATGAAAAGTCACACACGTATTGCTGCTTATAGCTACGGTTGCAGATGGATGACAACTGTAGACCACTAGAACATTTCATTTTTTTAAATTTGCAACATGGACAGCAAGCTGAAAACATGCACAAAACAAACCAACAAAGTGTTCATCAGCCCCAGTACCACTCCCTCTCTACTCCTTCTTTCCCTCCTCCTCTTTCAGCTGCTTTGTAGAGTCAAAGGAAAAGGGTCTGAAAATATGGTGATATATCTGGAGGAAGGCAGTCATTGAATCTCTGCTTTGACATTCAAAGCGAGAGGGCAGACGCGTGTCTGACTGCAGGACTCGGGGTATTGCTTATACTCATATATTTGTTTCGTTTTTGTCATTTGATATATTATTTTCTGTTTGTGTAAAACAGGACCTCGAAAAAAAAAAACAACACAACACATCACCTCATTTTTATGTTTTTGTTTGGGTTTTTTTTGTTTTATTTTGTTTTACCAAAACCTCGGGAGAAGAAACTATGTTTTTGCACAATTGCTTGTTACAGAATGCTACAAATGTTATCCAGTTTTATCTTTCTTGTTTAATACTGTAGGATATGAAATCCTGACAATGAGCAGCTGATGGACCCTGGTATTTACACAGGAGACGGGGTCGAAGCACCATCGATACTTTTAGTATGAAGAACATACAGGCCGAAACTTGTTGGCGAAGGAATAAAGTTGTTCTTCCTGCTACAAGTGTTGCTGGAGCATCAACCGCTTTAGGCTTTTGCTCTTCTCTTCTCGCACCTTGGAAGTAGGTAGAATTGTGCCAGAAGCCCCTCCTCTGTTTTCATTTACACAGGTGAACCCTGAGAAGCTGAAAAACTCTGACTCGGTGCACTGTCGTAGAAAAGCTTCCCCACACAGTCTGACTGTTTAACTTCATCCCTCAACACCATCATTGTGGAGTTCAAGTTTCAAACTAAATTGGAGCTTAATTAGCCCCCACCCCCACCCCGAAAGTCATTTTTTGATGACGGCTCTCGAACGTTTGATTGATCCTAAATTCATTAGCTGTCAGCACTTTTCTGAGAATTATCATATTAAAGAAAAGGTAAGACTAAAATTTGGTCTTTATTATGATCTCAAAAAAAGGTTGTTTTTAAGAAGAACCCTCTCGGGTTAAGCCAGACTTGTAGCAATCAAATTGAGCGTTTATATTTTTGTAACAAATAGTCATTTAGTTCTAAAAAAAAAAAGCTTTTGGCATGCTTTTAGTTTGTCCTCCCCGGGTTTCTGTGAGCTAATCTGAATTCTAGCACTTTCAACCTTTTTAAAAAAAGAGTATTTTTCTTTTAAATTTTCAGCTTATATGTTCCTATGTTTTTAATTTTGTATTGATCCTGTATATGTATGTGCCATTAGTTTGATGTGTAGACTTTATCAACCTTTGTGTATTTCTCTTTTCCAAAAGGATAACAGTATTTTTGATATACCTTTCACTAATATCCTTCTACATAAACGCCCTCTGCCCTTCCTATTTTTTTTCTTGTTTGTTTTTGGGTAACCAGCTTTGCCTTCTCTCACATGGATTCTAATCAAACTCTACAGCCAGGTGCTCGAAGACAGCAGCGACAGCGTATGTGTTTTACGGGGACGGTGACGAGGCTGTTTACAGCCGCGGGCCGACCGCAGCCTGCCACTGAAAGCCTGTTGTAACAGAGAGCTGCCATTTTTAGCCCCTGTAACTAAACCAAAACGAAGTCCAGAGCAATCCCACGACATAGCTTTTAAAGCTTACCGTTGTGGTCACAGAACTAGTTGTCCCTGCCAAAAGGAACAATTTTATAAGTCATATACAGCATTAGCACTGTACTGTTGCAAGAAGCACAGTAGGTAATTGACCCTCAAATATAGATTTAAATTGATGTTACTAAACTAAGTTTCAAGCATCTGAAAAGAAGAAATGTTTCTTTTTTAGATATTTTCAGCAAACATAACTGGTATGGAAGCTCATTTATGCCAAGCAGAGAAATAAGAAAAAACAAAGAAACAAAACTACACTCTAAGTGAAAATAAGACATCATATAAAGTATGATAAAGTAAGGTAGCCATTAAAATTTCTTGTCTATGTCATTCCACACAGGAATGCTGTAAAATTACAGGATCTGGTCTGTAACAGACCTGGACTTTCAGCAGGACGAGCTGCATAAACAAATATGATTTACCATCCCTATATATGTGTAGAAACCATTGAAAAAGGAATTCTCTGGACTTGTATGAGAATAATCAAATATACAGCTTTCCTTCAGTATCATGTAAATTTAGTGAGAGCAGGGTGCTTCCATCAGTATGCTGCAAACAGGAAGTGATAAACGCTGATGACAAAACATAAACGAGTGAGACCCGAAAACTTCAGGACAGAACGGAGCTGCTGGAGCTGCCGCAGTGTTACTGTTTTTGTACTGGTTCCCACATGGGTCTGTATGTTGGTGTTGACATGGTTAGTAGAACGTGATCTAATGTAATCAGGCTGGCTTTTATATATATATATATATATATATATATATGTATATATATATATATATATATATTTATAAAAAATTTTTTTAGATATTTAGGTCCTGTAAACAAGCATGAAGTGTAATGTTACACTGCCTGTATTTGTTTGTTTTCCTGCATACCGTCGGATGTATTGACAGCTGATCTATCCTGATACTGAAGGAAACTGAACCCGTGCTAATTATGGGTTCCAGTTCCTGCCTTAGTCTATTGTAATATGGACTATAAAATCATTTACCTCTAATTATGAGAAAGATTACAAGATGATGTCTTCATTTTCCAGTGCAATACGCCTCTGTACTAGTAATAATTTCAGTCTAATTGTAAATGTAAATTTTGATTCAGTAATTTCAAAGTTTTGTTTTGCTGTGTCATCATTTGCTTCATAAGTGACATTTAATAAACTATCATAATTTAGATTTTTTTAAAAATTGATCAAAACCTTATTTCATGATTTCAATTTACCGTTAGTTAAAAATGTTCTTTTTTGGCAGAAATGAGCTTCTGTAATCTGAGCTGAGCTCAGATCAGTGCGGTTCTGAAACACTTGTGTTGTCGCTCTGCTGCTCGGCTGGGCTGTAGTTCCATTACCTCGACCTGCACCTACTAGGGATGCACTTATCTCATCTTTTCTTCTTGACTGGTAGGTGCAGCGCAGACATATTTTAAGGGAATTTATATATCAGTTTAAACCTGAGAAAACTGATTAGAGTTTTAATAATGCTTTCTCTTTCTTGCCCTCTTTTGTTTCGCTCTTAGTAAGAAACTGGGTACTGTCTGGTGCAGGCAACATCCACAAGTAGTTTTATATATTTCTAGCTTAACGGAAGTCTTGGCATTCCAACCTCTTTGTGTATCATGTTTAGTGACATAGCCCATTTTATCTTTTATCACTTGCTATTACAAACACCTCTGGAATAATCAAGGTGAAACAAAGGTGAACGAAAATAGAATTTTTGCATCCACTTACACTATTATTATATAGCATCAACTACAGGGAGAGTTCTATTAATGATGTGCTTTGGATAAGACAGATAATGAGAGGTCTTGCTTTTTTTTTGTTACATATCTCACATGCAATCAGTTGCTGCAATGTTAAAGTAACAGATTTGTATATTGGTTGATCCAAAGAGATGATGAACACAACAGAACTATTGACTTATTGTACAGTACAGTGTATCTTTGAGTTGTCATGTGTTATGTTGAAATGATTAAAAGACAAACCAGTGGTTTCATAGCCTCATGCTCTTCTTTTCGTTCTTCTGCAAAATATTAAACCCCACTAAAATGTGGCAGAGCATTATTCACATAACATAAGCTGTGGAGAGCAGGTGCTTTGGGATTATTGTTTATTTTATACAGAATTAAGACTACAGTATTGTTTCATTCCAAGTAATTTAAAAAGAAAAACTGAAATGTCACATGGTCATAAGTATTCAGACCCTTTGCTGTGACGCTCATATTTAACTCCCATGCTGTCCATTTCTTCTGATCCTCCTTGAGATGGTTCTACTCCTTCATTGGAGTCCAGCTGTGTTTAATTAAACTGATTGGACTTGATTAGGAAAGGCACACACCTGTCTATATGAGAGCTCACAGCTCACAGTGCTGTCAGAGCAAATGAGAATCATGAGGTGGAAGGAACTGCTCAAGGAGCTCAGAGACAGAATTGTGGCCAGATCTGGCCAAGGTTACAGAAGAATTTCTGCAGCACTCAAGGTTCCTAAGAGCACAGTGGCCTCCATAATCCTTAAATGGAAGAAGTTTGGGACGACCAGAACTCTTCCTAGACCTGGCCATCCAGCCAAACTGAGCAACGGTGGGAGAAGAGCCTTGGTGAGAGAGATAAAGAAGAACCCAAAGATCACTGTGGCTGAGCTCCAGAGATGCAGTAGGGAGATGGGAGAAAGCTCCACAAAGTCAACTATCACTGCAGCCCTCCACCAGTCGGGGCTTTATGGCAGAGCAGCCCGACGGAAGCCTCTCCTCAGTGCAAGACATATGAAAGAAACACATGAAGGACTCCCAGACTATGAGAAATAAGATTCTCTCTTCTGATGAGACCAAGATTGAACTTTTTGGTGTTAATTCTAAGCGGTATGTGTGGAGAAAACCAGGCACTGCTCATCACCTGCCCAATACAATCCCAACAGTGAAACATGGTGGTGGCAGCATCATGCTGTGGGGGTGTTTTTCAGCTGCAGGGACAGGACGACTGGTTGAAGGAAAGATGAATGCGGCCAAGTACAGAGATATCCTGGAAGAAAACCTCTTCCAGAGTGCTCAGGACCTCAGGACTGGGCCGAAGGTTCACCTTCCAACAAGACAATGACCCTCAGCACACAGCTAAAATAACAAAGGAGTGGCTTCAGAACAACTCTGTGACCATTCTTGACTGGCCCAGCCAGAGCCCTGACCTAAACCCAACTGAGCATCTCTGGAGAGACCTGAAAATGGCTGTCCACCAACTTTCTTTTTAATAAACTTGCAAAAATTTCTACATTTCTGTTTTTTTCTGTCAAGATGGGGTGCTGAGTGTACATTAATGAGAAATAAAATGAACTTTTTTGATTTTAGGAAATGGCTGCAATGAAACAAAGAGTGAAAAATTTAAAGGGGTCTGAATACTTTCCGTACCCACTGTATGAATGTGAGTAACATCCATTCTCAATCCAGAGGGTTTAATATGATGCGGGCCCTTTGCAGCTGTAACAGCCTCAACTGTTCTGGGAAGTCTTTCCACAGGAGTGTTTATGGGAACTCAAACTGTTCCCACAAAGTTGGGAGCATGAAATTGTCCCAAATGTCTTGGTATGCTGAAGCATTAAGAGTTCCTTTCACAGGAACTAAGGGGCCAAGCCCACCTCCTGAAAAACATCCCCACACCATAACCCCCCTCCACCAAACTTTACACTTGGAACCAAACCCAGCCTCCTCCATCAGATTGGCAGATGGAGAAGTGTGATTCATCCCTCCAGAGAACACGTCTCCACTGCTCTAGAGTCCAGTGACCCTCAGCATCCTCTGACCCCACTCTGTGAGTTTATGTGGCCTACCACTTCATGGCTGAGTTGCTGTCGTTCCCAATTGCTTCCACTTTGTTATAATCCCACTAACAGCTGACAGCGGGATATTTAGCAGTGAGGAAATTTCAGGACTGGACTTGTTGCACAGGTATCATCCTATCACGGTACCATGCTGTATTGTGGTACCTGAGAGAGACCCATTCTTTCACTAATGTTTATACACCTGTGGCTGTGGAAGTGACTGGAACTGGAGTTCAATGATCTGGATGGTGAGGGAATACTTACTATATTTTCTCTGCTTGCTGTTTCTAGAGGCAGCGATGCTGGTATTTCATTTTAAAGTAACAGACAAACACTAAAAGTTGCAGACCTGATGCACTAAATGTACTTAAATCTAAAACCTTATTTAAATGGGCAGAAATGAAATTGTAATTACTGCCATTATGTTGTATATTTGAATATATTTGCTCCATAAGCAGCAAGTCTTACCTTAGTAAATGTTGGCCTGTGAGTGCAGTCATAGCTGACAGTGTACTTTAAAAATGTAGGTGCTAACTCATTTACATTTATTATAGCATTTATTCATTCTGTTAAATGTTTTGCAAATATCTTGTTTTGTTTGTAGATGATTCTTCAGGAACAGCAAGTCTCACAAGGGTCCTGGCAAATAAAATAGATATAGTCTTTTATATTTCTGATTTCAAAATGCATTGAGCTTTCGTTTTATTTGGTATTGGGCTGGAAATGAAGCAGTTAGTATTGCACATCACTAGTTTCAGACACATATATGAAAACAGATAAGTGGTGCAGAGGAACGGCACATTCCTGTTTCTGAATATGGAGCGGAACAGCGAGAAGCTGTCCGAATATGCTACTGCTGTTCTCCGGGGCCTTGTAATTCACGAAAATGAAAACTGGTACGCATTAATTACCATTCGAATGAACTGGGCACCATTTTTGAAGGTATGGCCCAGTTCTCCTGAATACCTCCGCAGCTTTTCACACCCAATGAGTACTAGAAACACGAGACAAGCTTAATGTCCGAGCCAAAGCTCGTAGACTGGGAATCCGAGCCGATAGAATCAGCATGTCAGCATCGATTTCCTTCCTTCTTCAAGTTCATCCAACACATTCACTTTATGAAATGTTCTTTTTTTTGATTGACTGAAATTGCAGCAAAGCCAGAGGAGTTTGACCCCATCTGAGTCCAAGGCTACGATATTATTATTTTTCACCACAAGAGAACACACAATTAGAAACATGAGTGCTAAGATGCAATGATTATTACTTGTAAACTATAAATCTGTTGATGCAAATTTTACTTTTTGAATTAAGAAAATCGAGAAAAGAAAAAAAATTTATACAATTTAAAATGACCTGCTGTGCTAAAAATAGCTTAATGTCTCTTTATGACTTACAGTGTGTTTCACAGTGAGTCTAACCCTCGTACTGGACCACAGTCGGGATTATGTCTTAGAGAGCTATACCAGCCTGCATGCATAACTGAGTGTCAAGACTGCCCTAATTATAGTACAATGGAGCTAACCTATACTTACACCAACAGACCTGACTCTTAACACATGCACTCATGGGATGCCAACTGTGGCAGGAATAGAAACTCTTCTGGTTTCATAGAATTTTCTACCAGTGGAACCTGGAGGCTTCGTAAATAGGATTTGAGACGCCACAACACAAACTGTGTCATGTGACCACAGCTTTTCACACACTTAACAATTATGGAAAAAAGACAAATCAGAAATTAACACCTTGACAGCAATTTTCCCTTTTCTCTCCAGTGCATTCTACTTTTTCTAGAATTGACTTCTTTAAAGTGGATAACAAACTACTCTCCTCAGTTAGGTCATGTTGCTATAATCCCATAATAATCTCAGACCATTCTCCCGTCATTCTGGATCTTTTGTTCCCGGCAGACCTATCTCACAGTCTCCGTGGCTTTTTAATTCAGTTTTACTTAATAACCCTGATTTTGTCAAAACTATTAATGACTGTTTAGACCTGTTTGTTTTCACTAATGCTACTCCAGATGTGGGAGGCATGTAAGGTATATCTATGAGGCGAGATAATAGCTTACTCAGCATATCTTAGAAAAACAACCACACAAAAAAGTCTTGTCCTATCTAGTGCAATATCCAAATTACAAACAAAATGTGCAGAGTCCCCTGCTCCAGACCTGATAACAAGTTTGTTTGATAAAAAAGGCTGAATTTGACACTCTTGCCTCTGACACAGCTGTGGCATTATTATTAAAAACCCACTGCAACTATTATGAGTTTGGTGACAAGCCCAGCAAAGTACTTGTTCATCAGATTCGGCAGAGAGCTTCAACCCAGCACATCCCTGAAATCAACGTATCCAACGGGATTTCTATTAATCCATCAATAATGAGTTTAGAGACTTCCACTCTGCTTTATACACCTCCGAGTGTTCACTGGGCGAGGCTCATTATGAAAGTTTCTTTAATAATTTTACTATCCTTACGATTGACCCAAAAACGGCCTCTGAATTAGACGAACCCTTTACGCTTGCTGAGGTCAAGAGTGCTATACTATCAATGCAGAGTGGAAAATGTCCTGGACCTGACGGTCTTCCATCAGAATTCTATAAGGTTTTTTTAGACAAGCTATCTCCCTTTCTAATTAACACGTTTCAAGAGGCATATGAATTTGGTGTTCTCCCACTCACAATGTGACAAACTACTATTTCCCTTATCTTAAAGAAAGATAAGGATCCACGAGTCTGCAACAACTACCGCCTGATTTCATTACTTTGTACAGATGTTAAGGTTTTGGCAAAAATCATCAATCCTGACCAGACAGGTTTCATTAAAAACAGACACTCCTTTCATAATATTAGGCGGCTGCTTAAATATAATATGCTCACCTTCATCAACCAATACCCTGGAAGTGATTATCTCGATGGATGCTGAAAAGGCTTTTGATCGGGTGGAGTGGTCCTATTTGTTTTACACTTTGAGACATTTTGGGTTTGGCTGTTCCTTTATTTCTTGGATCAAATTGTTATATGCTTCTCCGTTAGCTCACGTTTGTACAAAAAATGACCATTCAGAACACTTTCAGCTGTGAAACCCGTCAGGGCTGCCCACTCTCCCCCTTGTTGTTTGCTATTGCTACAGAGCCTCTTCCTGCAACCCTCAGATCCAGTCCCATGCAAGGCATCACAAGAGGAGGTCTAGGACCATAAAGTTTCCTTATACGCAGATGACCTATTGTTTTTTCTTTCAGACCCGGAGACGTCTTTGCCTCCGGTATTAGACCTACTTGAGAAGTTTGGACAAATATCTGGATATAAACTGAACTTTAATAAAAGTGAATTATTTCCCATTAACAGTGCAGCTGCAGCCTAACCACTCACTAGTTTACCATTTAAGATCGCACTGCAAGGATTTAAGTACCTGGGAATACATGTGACCAAGAATTATTAACACGTTTTTAAAGGCAATTTCACTCCTTTACTTGACCAGCTGACTCAGGACTTACAGTGTTGGTCGAAATTGCCACTGTCTCTAGCAGGCAAGATTAGCTGTATCAAGATGAAAGTGTTGCCAAAATTCTTGTACCTTTTTCAGTGCATAACAGTAATTATCCCAAAGCATGTTTTCCGGTCACTGGATGCTTCAGTTTTTCAATTTGTATGGAACAAAAAAGCCTCCTAGGATACGAAAGAGTATCTTACAGAAAAGTAAAGAAAAGGCTTACGCACCAAATTTCCTATTCTATTTTTGGTCTGCTAATATCTGTACAATGCTATTTTGGTGTAGTGCTAACTTTGAGATTCCCAAATGGCTACCATGGAGGAGGCCTCATGCGGCTCTGCTTCTTTGCACTCTCTTTTATGCCTTCCTCCAGCAATATCTCCTCTATCTCATACTAACAACATAATTATCAAGAACTGCCTTAGAATATGGACTCAAATTATACAACAAGTCTTTAGCTGTTTTCTGTTTAATGTCTCCTCCCCTCTTTTTTTCTTTCTTTTTTAATTTATTTATGAAATGTTTTCTTTCTTTCTTTCTTTTTTTCTGTTTATGTATCTTGTTTTTTAACATGCCTACTATGGTATGGTAATATTTGGTTTTTTGTTGTTTTTTGTGTGTCATTTACTGGTTCATGTTTATTATTCCAATTAATGTTTTATGAGATTACTGGAATTTCTGTCTGTTCTGATGTTCATTATTGTCCAAAATCAGAAATAAATCATACTTTTTTTAAAAAAAACACCTTGATAGGCATACACGACAGGCATCTCATTAAAGGGAAGGTGAACGAGTATTACCTACAGCTAAATGTTGGTGGTGGTGAAGTAAAACCAGAAGTTGGAAGATGGAGGATTTGTAGTAAGAGCACTTTGCTCTCAGACTGCTGGCTTACTTGTGGTTCCTAGGAGACTTCAGAGTAGAATGGGAGGCAGAGCCTTCAGCTTTCAGGCCCCTCTTCTGTGGAACCAGCTCCCAGCTTGGATTCAGGAGACAGACACCCTCTCTATTTTTAAGATTAGTTATGCTGCTATAGGCCTAGGCTGCTGGGGGGTCCCATAATGCACTGAGTGTTTCTTTTTCATTCACCTCTTTCTACTCTGTTTATATTCCACTCTGTATTTAATCATTAATTATTATTAATCTCTGTCTCTCTTCCACAGCATGTCTTTTGTCCTGTCTCTCTCCTCTCAGCCCCAACAGGTCGCAGCAGATGACTGCCCCTCCCTGAGCCTGGTTCTGCAGGAGGTTTCTTCCTGTTAAAAGGAAGTTTTTCCTTCCCACTGTCGCTGAATGCTTGCTCATAGGGGTATCGTTTTGACTGTTGGGTTTTTTCTGTAATTATTGTAGGGTCTTTACCTGCAATATAAAGCACCTTGAGGTGACAGTTTGTTGTGATTTGGCGCTATATAAATAAAATTGAATTGAATTTTATAAAACCAAAAGCAACCATATCTGGATGAGAGGCTGGAGTGCTCAGTTATTAATAGCTAATGCTCATCTAGCTTAGTAAGCAAGGCCCAGTTCATTGACTCTTATTTTGTGGAACTGAGGCCTAGTGGACACCTATTGGCTCCTGTGTCAGGTTCATCTATGCACAGTTGTTATGAACGGGGAATCTATCCATAGAGCACATAGAGGGGATTGACTTACTATTGAAATGGCAATTTCAAATAAATAAAGGTGTGTTGCCACGGAGTATTGCATGTGCAAAATCAATGGAATGCCCCATTAAGCGTGATCCAAAAAACAGGAAGCTAACTTTCATATTCAACTTTCATCACTTTATTGTTTTGTCACGGTACATTTTGTAATTGGACATTCTGTAAAATAAACAAAGAAAAAAACAACAGAAACAAGTTTGTTTGAAAGTCGTCATGAGCATCATGCTTTTTGGCTAAAACGATGACAGGAATCATTACAGAGAGCGCCACAAACAGCAAACTGCAACAATACAAAGCTGTTTTATTTACACTGTAAAACCTTCAATCATACATTTGCATGCATGACTCGGGCCTGTTAAAAGTAAGAAGGTAAAAAAATCTCCCCTGGCATGTGCCAGCAGCAGGAGAGGAGTGTCTGTCATTACATTAGACAGCAGCCTGGTTATCAGAGCTCTGAAACTCTTCGACATAATGCAGGGTGGGACAGTGAGTAAAGGATGAAAATAAAAAGTAATGTTCCTGTCATTTCAGCTGAAGCAACCTTGGGGCTTTGATTTCACTTTGCAATTCACAGGGGGGATGATTCGGCCTTCTCTTGGTCTCTTTAAGCAGCTTGTCTGTAGCTGATAATAATGAAGGAAGGACAGACCACGAGGATGAATGATACAGTCTCTGCTCTTGCCCTGGAGAATCAGGGTTTATCTAGGCTTCTGCCCCTTGTCTGTACAGCCCTGCACCAACAAGTCACATGTACTGTGCAAAAATGTCTGCCACTACAAATGCATTAAGTGAAGCATTTCAATTACCCCCTGAAATCTGTGAAGGCTGTTTAAAATACAAGTGCAGAAAACATTTAACTGGAGAATAAGGAGAGTGCCTTACATGCTGTGTGGTTTAGTTTGCTTTTGTCATAAATCTACAGGTTTTTTAGGAGTTTGCTTGATGGAAAAGAGAACAAGACCTTGGCCTGAAACATTCAGGCTTAATTGAAGTATACTGCAAATATATTTCCCTATAAAGCCAGAGCACACAGTCTGGTGACCTGGTGCTCTGCTGTCACAAGACAGCAGACTGAGCTCTCACTGAGATATAGCTACTGCTTCAGACATACCACATCAGTGATACTGATCTCACTTCAGGTGCTGCCTTCCTATGCTAAATAGGACGAGTGATACCACACATCTGTAGACACTTCTGGTATTTAGCACAATGACACATGCCTCTGTGTAGTTAAGAAACTGCTGCTGGCTAGCTGAGCACTAATATGTACATTCTAATGCTTCAAGTTTCAAACCCCAGAGCATCCATCCCTCTGCCTTGGTGACAGCAGCAGGTTAACGTAGCATAGCATTAAAATCCATAGCCGTATGTTAAATAAACTTTTTATGCAAGACACCAAACAGCTTACCTCAGACCCCCCCCCCCCCAACAAAAAAAACTTCAAGCAGCCAGTTGGCTTAGCAAAGAGACCCTTTTCTCTACATTAAACAGATAATGCTCGTGACCAGCTAGCTTAGCTTAGCATGAAGACTACAGAAAAGGACGCCAGGTAGGCTGGCTTTAGCCCACAGCAAAGTTGCATCCAGAACTTTACTAATTAATATTATTCATCATCTAAGCTGTACTGCACTGCTCCTCTGGTCACTGCTCCTCCCCAGCAAATTGTTGATCTGTTGTGTATTTATGTAGTGTTGGAATAACTGGGGAAACAAATTGTTTCTGACAGAAGAAATTCATGTTGTACAGGAGTTGTTGATGTCATACATAAAAACCATAGCCAATACAAAACATGGTCCAGGTCTGAAAAGTAAAGCCAAGCTGCATTTCTATTTAATGCTCACCAGATGGCGATAGCTGTGGCTGCAAAAAGATGCCGTAGAAGTCTACGGGGAAACGGCTTCTCTGACCCGACCCCTGTAAACACTTCACTGGTGTGTTTATGGGCTCAGTCGCTCATTTCAGGTCATATTGAATAACAAAATCTGTTTTTAAATCTTAGCTTTGTCAATCTTGATATGCTATGATATGGGTCAGTGACAAGTCATCAGCCAATGAGCGCGTGGTTTCAGCCACAGCTGGCCCTCTTGTCACAGCTGGGTTTTTTGAGACCAAGATGGCACTGGTGAATACACTAGACTTCAAAACATCAGAAACCAATGGAGGACATCCTGGCAGCTACTTCCACCTTTTATACTGTCTATAATAAACACATGTCTGAAAAAACAAAAGATTTAGGATATATAGGAAATTTCATGGGGGCAAATTCATGTGTGTTGCATAGAATTCATTTGTAATGTGGTACCAGCTTATAGCAATTAGATGTTGTCCCCACACAGTGCCCTAGATTAGTCCACAGACAGGCTGAAAGGTGTCTTTAATTACCACACGGGGGCAGTATCTGTGGTTGCAAAGGGACCTACAGAAGTCTATGCATCTATATCACTTATTTTAGGCCATACTGAAAAAAAAACATTAAGCCCATTCTGTAAAATCTTTCCAGGGGATAATAAAATACAGCATATCTGTCCTGTCCACATTATTTCCACATTTTGACTAAAAACACATGAAACACACCAAAGTTACCATGACCCAAGTTAGGAAATTACTTCCCAAGTTGGGTAACGGGAGCACATGGATGCAATGTTAGATGCCTTAGGGCATATCAAGAATATCATCTTTCAGTCTTTATGGCTAGCTAAGCTACCCTGTAACTAACTCATAGTTATGTGAGTGGTATCAGTCTTCTTATCTAGTAAGAGAACAAATGTATTTCACAGAATGTGAAGTCGTTCAATGTCATCATTATGTAACTGGATTATATACATTATAATTTGCTACTGTAAAATACAACACTTGCCTATATGAAGCCCTTGAGTTGAATGTCAAGCTTAAAAAAAAGAAAAAATCATGTTCCACCCATGGTCGAACTGCATGACTGAAGATTTTAGGAGGAAAAAATTTGAAAAGAATGGAAACACATGATCTGCAGTGCACAAATGTGGGTCTGCTACATTAAAACACAGACTGTAGAGATCTAAGAAAAACCCTGCGGATTACATTCGACGCTCTGCACCCCAGGACACCCCACGCTCTGTCAAAACAGTATCTGCCATACCGGCAGAAAGTGGGCTTCCAAAACACATCCAAGTATATAAACAAATGCATCATACATTAGGCTCAAACTTAAATAAAAATTTCTTAATATAAGTGGTCCTCTGAAATAACCTTTCCAATTTGCACTTTTCCCCCTATTACTGCATAGTTCAGCAGGCTGAGGTGCTGCTAAGGCTACACTGATGGCGCGGTTAATGAGCGGAAAAACATATTTGTGTTGTAGGCTTCTGAATATAAAATGGGTACTTGGGTTCAAATTCAAGTTCAGTCCCATTCAGAGCAGTTCTGCTTCATTTAGAGTAAATGGAGCAATATTCTGACATGAATAACAGACCCACTGTTTGGGAGGGAGAAGCTAATATTTGGATTACAGTTGTGGTTAACATGGTCACACCAGCACATGGAAACTGAAGTTAAAAAAACAAAAAAAACAATAGAAGATTTAATTTTTCCATTTTTGTGTTACAATGTAGAGGTTCCCAGGGTAATTTCCATCCATATGAGTTCAACACAACAAACATAGCCACAGAAATGCTCCTCGATCCTTCCCTGATCTGTAAAGTCTCTGAAAAGAAGGTCACGTCTGAAAACGGAGACAGCAGAAACTGTAAAGACAGAATTTATGTGGGGAAATCAGAAGAAAACAGCCTTCCAGGAGGCGACTGACAGAAATCAAGACAATAAATCCCATGAAGACAAAAATAAAAACCTGGATAAGTTACAATCAAAACACACGCACACACAAAAAAATAAAGATAAAATGTGCAGAAACCATCATTGGACAAGCTTTGGCCCCCTGTCTTTGTGGGAAAGGTGATAGTCCTGGCAGAAGAGAATTCCTCTAGGTGTCCTGGAAAGTAGGAGGAGGGAGGCAGAAGCAAGGTGATGGGAGATAGACAAACAGCTGTTTTACATCTGCCACCCTGCTTTTCTTCATCGTGAGGCCAGCAGTTGGGGCCGCTGCGTTTTAGCAACCCTCTCGTTCCCTCTGCACTCAAGTCAGTGCTTGTTGGACATGAAGAACATATTTTTTTTAATATATATATATATATATATATATATATATATATATATATATATATATATATATATATATATATATATATATATATATATATATATATATATATATATATATATATATATATATATATATGAACTGAATGTGAAAAGGAAAAAAAAAAAGAGCAGCAGCACCAGTGATGTCTAGTCAATCTTGACTGCAGCGTAGATTTTCCTGATGAACATGTAGGCGGCATAGAAGCCAATCGTGCCCGTTAGCAGCCAGAAAGACAAGACCATGAGGGCGGTGTAGCCGAAGTACAGAAGGGAGGGGATGAACTCCACAATATCCAGCTAGAGAAGAAAGAAAAGAGAAAAGGAAGCCGTTTAAACATGCTGCATATTTCCCATTTTACTCTACCTGCTTTGAAGTTCTATGAATGGGCTGTTCCAGCAATTTATTCTTTGTTTTTATCGAGTTCACACAAGCGGAGACTGAGATAAAGACTCCTTTCTGAGGGGTGTAACCGGACGTACACTGACAGCAAACTAGGGCTGTTCATAGACAGTACTCTGACATTATGTTTCCATGAAGGTAGCCTGGGGTTGCATTACAGGAAACACTTGAAGAGTCAGTGCTTGGGAGATGAGAGGTCCACATTAACATATGCCCGTGACAGTCTTTGTGGTTAATGAAATTAACAACAGCTTCGTTAGAGGGGCAACAATGAGACAACCCCCCAAACAGGAATGGTTTCACAGGTGGAGGACACTCACATTTTCCCCCTCCTCATCTTTTCTGACTGGTTTTCACTACTTCTGCATTTGGCTAGGGTCAGTGTCACTGCTGCTTTCATGAGGCCATGCCTGGACCCTACAGAGGTCACACAGGTAGTCCAACTCCTCCAGGATGGCACATCAATACATGCTATTGCCAGAAGGTTTGCTGTGTCTCCCCCAGCACAGTCTCAGAGCATGGAGGGAACCCAGGAGACAGGCAGTTACTCTGGGAGAGCTGGACAGGGCCAGAGAAGGCCTTCAGCAGCACCGGCATCCAGAACAGTAATCCACAAACCAACGGACGACTACATCTTATTGTTTTTATACATGTAAGTAAATAGAATCTCAATATAAAACAAAACAATAAACTGGGTCCAATACAGTTACAGCTGTCACTCTTTCATATGAATGAGTTGATGGTGAAAAGCTTCAAAATTAAATTGAATTCTGCCATCTTTCAAATCAGTTTATCAGGCAAGTTTTCTCCAATTCTTTAAGTCCTGACATAAAATAACACTGATGACTTCCAGCAGTATTTGGTTTGGCCTGTGACAGAATCAAAGAGGAGTTTGTTATGGTGTGGGTATTTACCTTGTTGACAAAGTAGAAAATGGCATAAACAAGGACATAGAAAGCTGAGCCTCCTGAAACCAGGAAAGTTCTCCACCACCACCGGTAATCCTGATAGTGAGGAAGACAGAGACAAGGCAGTGCATACGTTTTTGCTCACACAATGCAGATCTATGAGTCAGGCAGGTGCAGCAGACCTGTTTACTGCTCTTAAAAAATGTAATGACCCACGTCCGTTAACTAATGTGTCCAGGAAGCACAAGGAACAATGGGTGAGTAATGAGTGCATGTTAATTAAAAACTTAGCAGCCAGACACAATGGTAGGCACTTAATGAGCTTACCTCTGCGCAGAGCTGGAAATAAACCATTACAATGCTAATCTGAGAGCAGGACACCACCAAAATGATGAAGACCAGGAACAGGAAGCCAAAGAGGTAATAAAACTGGTTCTCCCAGATGGCCTGCAGGTGGTGACACACAAATTGATTCTTGTATCACTACCAGTGAGAGGATTACACATCAGTTACATACTCTAAATGAAAGACAAATGTATAACAAATAGAGTGTTATAATGCTGAAAGATGAAGAGCTCTGATGTGGAACAGTACAGATGTACTTACACTGAAGATGAAGAACAGCTCAATGAACATGGCACCAAACGGCAAGATCCCCGCCATCAGGATGCTAATGGAAAGAAGTGGAAAAGGTTACACTGTAACTCACGTCACCATCCCAGCACCTAAGAATGCAAGACAGGTGAAACTCTTACCCGACAAACTTGTTCATGTACCAGCGCTGCTCTGGGACCTGCCGAGGGATCTGGTTGGTGCGTACGGGATTATCGTACGGCTGTTTGCGGAAGCCAAAGTAGTAGCCAAGGTAGACCAAGGGCATGGAGATACCGAACCACATGCACAGCAGGGCCAGCATTGTGGTGAATGGGACCTGAGGTAAGACGAGAGAGTGGGGACACGGGAAGAACTGTTCAGAGATGTCAAGATGTCCAAGAATCCACGTGAGAGCTTCTTCCAATACCTGTCCTTCCATATTAGCATCAGCGCTTTCTCTGCCTCATTAGGCCCAGACTGGACACCGCATTGACTTGCTACACCATCTTGTGGTACAAATTGGTATTACGGGCAAATATGTTCCAGCCTTATTTTTACCTCAGCTAGTGTTGCTTCAACATACAACATCCAACACAAAGACACTTTCAGCATAAGGTTGTGGTGTTTTTTCACATAATAAAAACAGCTATATATAATAGTATCAAACTTGACAATAAGAATCATGAAACATTATTGATACTGGTGCCATCCACCAGATATATCATACCCAAGAGACTTTTTTTTTTCTTCTTTCTATTGGGTGGAGATGAACAGGAAATGGGGGGGGGGGGACATGCTGGTAGGGTGGCGACAGGCTGGGACTCAAACCTGCACTGCAATGCAGTATATTTATGTGGTCGCCTGCTCCACCACTGAGCCACCTGGGCGCCACCCAAGAGACTTTTCTGTTTAGAAATGACTGAACTACTTTCTTGACATGATTACTTTTCTTTCCCTGTCATACTGTAACTATGCATTTACAGTAACAAACTATTTAAATACGTTTCAATTTTATGATAATGGCACTGACAATCTGTGACCTGCTTAAATATAGAGTGGAAGGAGTACAAGTAATCCAAGGCTATAAAGTGAGACACCTACTTTGATACATGCAAATATGTAACTTTTGTATGCAAGAATAGCATTTTCTCTGACATATTTTGCTCTTTTCCCGCTTTATTGCTTCATTCTTGAACACTACTGCTGTAGCTTTGCACGATTCACATTTCAAAATAATCCATACGGCTCTTATTCTGGGGACATTTGATGGACCCAGAGGTATCTGCCTGGCAGTCATAAGAAGAGCTGTTGGAGTTCTCTGAATACTTAAGGTACTTTGTGCTCCCTTTATTGTTTCTTTTAGTATAGGATGCAGTGGACCATTCACAGCTGTGTAAATGTTAATTAAATTGTGTTTTCCATGACCATAACCTGTTAATGTTTGTGCTCCTGGCTCACAATGATCAGCTTGTACATACACGAATGACTTCATTATATGAAACTTTGGTTGTGTTTAATATGAGCACCCAGAATTGGAACAGTAAGAAACCATAGCCAGTCCAGCTCAATGTGTTAAAAGGCTAATTAAAGATAAATAATTCTTCTTTTAAACAAATTATTTAGAGTAATCTGAAAAAATGTCTTATTTGAACATCAGAATTACAGTGAAAGTATTTATGAATGTCCAGCTAACATCCACATTTAACATGTGTGAATCTGAGTCACAGCACTCACCGCTCCAGAGGAGTGCTCTCCCCAGATGAAACAGTTCAGGATGAAGCAGATTCCAAAAACCACAGCAGGATACAAAGTTGCTGTCTGCATGGGAAATCAAACAAAAGCAGTCTAAGCCTCTCTGCTCCCAGCAACAATTTTACCTTTATATCCATCCAAGTGCTAGCCTTACTTACAAATTCAAATATACATATTATTAGTTATGCAGAGTTAAAAATATTCATTAGTGATAAGGAGGCATTTTTTTCACACTGCTGTGGGAACCTGAACTCACACAAAATGCTCCTTTCCTCCATCGATGACCCTTCAGTGTGCGGTACAGTCTGCCAGCAAAGTAGCCGCCAAATACACTGGAGGAGAAACATCCACAGGACAAAGTAGTGTCAAAACCAGAGAGCTCTGAACACTGACTCTCAGTCCCTTAACCCTACAACACTAAAGTTGGATGATTTTCACCCGGACGACTGTTGTCATGTGATTTTTATTGTGTTGCTGCAGTCTAAGCTGTATGCAGAATTAATTTTTTTTTAATTTTTATAATCAGCTGTCCATTTTCCCCCTCTTAAAAATGCCATTTTTTTTCTTTCTCTCTCCCACAGCTGTCAGTGATGCAGGGAGACTGTGCCTTCACTGGACAAGGCTCACTTGTCCCAGGAATGGGTGGACCCATTATTATTATATTTTGAAGGGAAGTATGTTTTATTGGGTATATGATATTGGGTAAAATATACTCGACGTTAGTGACAGTGTTACAAAACTGCACGTTAGTGTTCTAGGGTTAATGATGTTCAGACAGATGAATGTGGCTCCTACCCCATAAACATGAAGAGGAAACAGGCAGTGGTCATCAAGGCTCCTCGACTAGAAGGAGACAGCATGCCCAACATGGCAACAACTGTGACATAAACACACATGCGAGTTAGATGAAGGACTGACGGCACTCCTGTGCTCATAACACAAAGCTGCAGCCAGCAGCAGTTCTTCTAAAGCGTTCTGGAATTAAATAAAATGAGTCTTCACATGTTAATCAGAATAAAAAACTGAGTTTGAAGTGCTGGAAGAATTCATCAGAAAAGCCATTTATGCCCTGGAGTAACATGGCAAAATTTGTTACAGTTACAATAAACACCAACAAAACATTTTCTAAGACGTCACATTTTTCTGGAAGTTAGCTCATAACAATTTGTATTAAACAACACGTACAACTCCAGTATACATATTTGTAATATGTAGGTATTTATAGCTTTTAAAAGACTGGCTTATGTTGAAATAATTAAAGTTACATCTGATGCCCTGAGCAGCTCTGCTGTGAAAAACATGGACCAATCATCTTTTTCCTCAACACCAAAAAGGAAATGACCAAACCATCAGGGAGCTGCGCTGCACCAAGCGTTCATGACTAGCCTATTCACCATTCAAGAAGCATAGTTAATATTCCACAGTTCCTGCAAAATCCAATGCTTTTCCAAACAGGGCTGAATGTAAATCACTGCCTTTGTTGCAAAGTTAGGGTGTAAACAATGACTAACGACCATTAAAACAGCTGCTGTTGGAACATAGACCACTGTCTCTATCCTGCAGCACTGTATCCAAAGTCTGAAACATTAAAAGCTGCATCTTTGCTGCACAGTATTACAGGTGCTCATTTAACCCCCAGCAGCACTGAGTCTTAACACTCCCAGTGTGAACTATAGAAGATATTTTGAATACAAATTGATATGAGCTAACTGTTACCTCGATTTTGCTACAGACAGTATGTGTGTGGGGATGTGCTACATTGAGCAGCTTCCACACCCAGCTGTTTTATACTTTCACTCTTATCTTTGCTGATTCATATATGTAAGGTGAGCCCCAACACCATGAAAGCATTCCTCATGGTTTTCCCCTTGTGAATAAATGACAGGAGAAGAACAATATGGGCTAAGCAGATATGTCAATATTGTCAGGCACTCATGATAGAGAAAACCAACTCACAGATTACAATGAGGACCATGCAAAACAGCTGGATCCCTGAGCCCAGAAGAGAGCTGAGGATCATGGGATACTGAGGTGGTCTGAAGACATCACCATGGACATTCTTCCAACCCGACTCCTCCATGGTGTCCTCCTGGTTAAGAGGAGACAAATGTGGTTAGGTAGTGATCGAATGACCATTAAGAATCCAGAGCCAGAGGCAGTTGTGTATTTTCTTACTATGTCATCCTCTCTGTTGTAGTTAGCAATGTCCTTCCTCAGGGTCCTGATGATGATCATACTCAGAATACCTGAGAAAGGCACAAAATGAATGACAACTGCAATATTTAACATGCTGTCATAAACCTACAAATTATTACTTGCACACATAGCGTACAGATTCACATCACTACCACAAGTTTACTTTAGATGATCCAGTTAACCAAAGAATGTAATCAGTCTGACTCCATCAACACTCAAAGCTGCTCACTGATTATCACCTTTCTTCTTAACCTAGCTTCAACAACTCTTTCACATAACTTCACATTGTGGCTCACCAAGTTTATGCCTCTGTAGTTGCTACAGCTCTGCATATCACTCTGTTCTAGACATCCCCATACCTCCACAGTCTCCGCTCTAATCCATCCCAAAGGTGTTCTATCAGGCTGAGGTCAGGACTCTGTGCAGGCCAGTCAAGTTCTTCCACACCAAACTCCCTCATCCATGTCTTTATGGCACTGCTTTGTGCACTGGTGTGCAGTCATGTTGGAACAGGAAGGGGCCATCCCCAAACTGTTCCCACAAAATTGGGAGCATCAAACTGTCCCAAATGTCTTGGTGAGCTGAAGCATTAAGAGTTCCTTTCACGGGAACTAAGGGGCCGAGCCCAGCTCCTGAAAAACACCCCCACACCATAACCCCCCTCCACCAAACTTTACACTTGGAACCACCAAACCCAGCCTCCTCCATCAGATTGGCAGATGAAGAAGTGTGATTCATCCCTCCAGAGAACACGACTCCACTGCTCTAGAGTCCAATGGCAGCGTGCTTTACACCACTGCATCCAACCACTGCATTTAACGCACTGAGGGGACCATATTAGATAAAACAGTTTGTCCCCTCAAAATCTAAAAGATATTTAAATTTAAAAAGAAATGCCTTAAGAAGTATTGGATTGGGGTCTTTTTATGATTTATAAATAGTGTCATAAAGCAAAGCCTAGTTAGAGTTCTTAGAGCCTAGCTCATATGGAATACTGAACATACCAGAGAGGAAAAAGACGACAACCACAGAGTTGACAATGGAGAACCAGTGGATCTGGACATCACTCATGGTCAGGTAAGTGTCCCAGCGAGACGCCCACTTCACCTCACTCTCCTGCACAGAGGGAACAACAGTCCTTCAGTCCTTCATCTGTATTTCTTTGCATAACCAGGCAACTAGACATATAAACGTCACTAGTTGGTGCCAGAAATACTAGTTTGTTAAACATATTATTATCATTTTATTGCTGCTGTACAACAGCAGCTGCCGGTTCAAATGCCACTAACCGGGGCTGCAACCATAACAGATGGCCACACATAACCATCTGTGAAGGGAAATTTGAAACAAGCAAGGAGGAAGGTAAACAAATGGCAGCCATGCTAACCAGCACTGTTCTGCAATTACTCTGATGTAAAAAAAAAAAAAAAAAAAAAAAAGAGCAGCTGTGGGTCGGATGTGTCGGATAAATCAGAATATAGCCAAACAACTGTAGCAATTATAACAAGATTCTTTACTGGGGTGTGGACCCTGGCATTGAAAAAACAAGGCTTCTGCTGCTAGCGCTGCCAAGGTTAGCAAACTCTGAAAACCAATCTGACATGCTGTGTTGTGCAAAGTGCTGCACATTTCAGTGCCATTTAAAACATGACTTAATTCATGGGGACTGTAATTAACAGTTTTAAACCACTTAAAATACAATTTTGTTTGGCCATTTTTTTAAACTTGGTTTATTAAGCTGTGCTCAGTTTTAAAGTAATTTTGTATGTATTTTCTGACTTTTAGACTAGTCTCATTTTTTCCTCATTAAATGACTAATAGATTAGTTGCTAGGAACATTCCTAATCTATACAGGAAGTATGTGTACAGGCTAATTTCATTCTTAGTTAAACAGAGTCATTTGAGCGCTCTATTCAGGGCTACAGATTGGTAGGACTACTGGGTTGCAAGAATTTGGTGTCACTGAAATTCAGCAGGTAACTGACCTCCCAGTGGACAGAGTAGGTGAAGAGGACCTCATTCTCTTTGGTTGGGTCAATCTCCTGGGGGGCAGAGCCACTGGCCTCAGGCAGGGTACAGGTTTTGTCCTTCTCTACAGCCTTCAGATCTGAGGTGGAAAATAACACAGGACAGATAATAAATACAAGCTATAATCTTAACTTTGCAGTCAACAATTCTATATCCTCCTACTTTAAATCACTGACCTTCTACTTTGACACTCTGTGGTATAACCTCAAATCGCACCACCCTGTAGTCATGAAGGTCCCCCTCCACCAGTTTCTCCCTGTGGAAGTACAGGACGAAGGACAGGTGGTTGTGCAGATAAAACTGGGAGAGAGAGAGAGATGGAAAAAAGAAAGAGAGAATGGATAAGACAGATATATATTTATGTTTTTAATCTCTGTGTGGGCTACATCACCAAGAAAGCTGACCTCTGACCTCTCATAAGTGTTAAAGTAAACTAAGTGGCCTTTCTGTGAAAGGCTGTAAAAAAGATTAAGTTGTACTTAAGATGTAAGATGAGCTCTAAGGTTCTTAGACACAGTGACCAGCAGGCATCTTCACAGCAGCTACGTAGTTTGACATGTCTTTGCAGGGCAAACGGGTATTACTAATGTGAACTAGTCCTCACTAGAATGGGAACATAAGTAACTGGATCAGTTACACCTGTGTGTTCCCTGATATGCTTCCTTTATTACCTCATTTAGCATCGGACACACTGGACCATCCATTATGAAACTAGGGGAGATAATGCTGTCCCACAATTCATAGTGACAGGCCATCAAACGTTCACGACAACCATCAACTAAGGAGAGACTATGTAATGCATGTACCTTGTTTTTATCGAAGAAGCCCAGTCTGTAACCATGTTCAAACTGGACTTCTTTCACCATGTCCTTCTTCTGCTCCTCCTCCTCTCCTGCCTCTCTGTTGGGGTACTCTAACCTGGTGGCAACTGGAAGGTTATCTGCAATACTGGAATGACACACAGGGAGGCATTTAAAAATAAACCTAAATATTTTAGAAGCAAGTCACCACAGAGAGATAAAAACTCTTAAATGGATTCTGCCTGCTGAAGGCAGTAAAAAGCCGTGCTCACAGGTGAACATAATACTCCTCCTGGATTCGCTCAGCCATCAGCTTACTCTCCTCGATGCTGAGCTTTTTCTTCTCACACACCAGCTCACATTTTTTGTCTTTATTCATCTCCACATTATAAAGGGTGTTCACAATACGGTCCCCACGCAAGACCTCACCTTTACACAAGGAAAAACAGAGAAAAATCACAAATATATAACACAACATATAAAATAATAATAGTTTAAATAGGAACAGATCAGGTAATCCACACAAGTGAGCAGCAGTGCACTCACCCAGGTTCTCTCCCTTGTAGACAATATGGTCTGGCTTACAGAACGGCAGGGAGTAGTATTCATAAGGAAGCTGGGTACGGGAGCTGGTCAGCTTTACGGCCTGAAAAACAAAAGGATCTCTTTCCAGTGTTTGCGCCATCATTGTCTTGCCTTTGACAACGAGAGAGAAAGCAACTTTAAAACAGGGCTGAATTTTTGTGAAATCAAGGTCAGTACAAGCATCAGCAGATGTGCGTTTACTGGTTTCGCTCCATATTTTGTGAGGCCAGAGTTTGAGATCCACTGCTCTAACCCCATCCTGGGTAGTCAGAAGTAAGGGCTTATGGTATGACTAGCCTTCTGAACATCTTCTTCCAAACTGCCACGAAGGTTTGTTGGGTTAATGTGCTCTCTTGAACAAAGCAAATAGGAATTTTTTATGGAGAAAAGACGCACTGTGTGACATCACTCAGACAGCAAGCTGTGTTTTTGTAGTTCATCAAAGTGAAGCAGACCAAAGTTAAAGGTTTACTGCTAAAGGTACCAGTCAGCCCTTCCTTTTGCAGCCCACCCAAACATCTAGTCACATCATAAGGCACAAAATTAGGTTTTGTGTTTTTATTCAGTCATTTTTATCTTCTCATTTAAGTTTTTGCAAACTAACGACGAGGTTATAATTCAGGATCTAAAACAGGTCAAAATAAAAAACAGCACTAGCTTTTTTGTTAGCTCAGTTTCTTTTTAAATTTTAAATATATTATCTTAAACTAAATTACAAAAATCTAGTCAGAAAGTCCTTTAGGATTCCAAAGAAAAGTTTTAATAGAAAATCTGTTTCATTCTGCAGACAGGATACGGAGGATCCTTATAAGAATTAAACCAAATTATTATTTCATTCAGCTTTTAAAAGTGCATCATATCCTGTAAGTTTACCTTAAACTATTAAGCCTCATAAAAATTCACAAGGTGCAACTTTTAAAATTATGAATGTCTGTGTAAACTTAATGTGATTACATAAGTTAGCTTAAATTAGGATGTGATAAATGCTCTGGAACCCAAGACTAGGAAGTACAAGACTTGGTGATAACAGAAAGACTGTTTAGAGCTTCCTCTCTGCAGCTGCTGCACCCACACAGAGGCTGTGCAGTTAAAGGGATATTCTGATGCACCAAACTTTTCCCTCACAGTTCCTTTACATTTAAAAACAGGCAGAAGTCAGAGCACCTCCACTGTCTTCATCTCACGTGTCCAGCGATTTTGCCAGATGTTACGCAAATCTCTCCCTTGCTTTGTTCATGGGAAATGCAATTTCTTTAAGCCTTCACCATGTCAACGTGCCCACCTGACCTTTCCCTCGCTCACAGCAGTGATCACTGTTTCAGGTCACCTCGTTATTGCTAATTAGGGACTAGTGATATTTCAACCCCCTGTAGGTGCCTAGCGATAAATCTCTGAGCTCTTGCTGTAGCTCAAAGTGCGAGACGCTGAGGGGCTTGCAGCTTTCTCCCTTACTTATCTTACCTTGATATCTACAGTGTCGCCCTCATGGAAGTTCCGTGGTGCGACTCCAGGAACATAGAAGGACCGGACCACAGACAGCAGGGACAACAGCAACAAGGCCCACCACGTCTCCTGGAGACCACACACGAACACAACACATGTATTAATGAGATTTGGCAGATTCCAAGAGTGCCTCTGCCTTGATTGTGCCTTTGGGCAGGTTTTTTAAACCTTCTACAAACCCAATTCTGAAAAAGTTGTGACGCTGTGAATTAAAACAGGATGCAATTTGCAGATCTCATAAACTAATATCTTATTCACAGTAGAACACAGAAAATATAAATGTTTAAATGGAGAGAATGTATCAGTGTAAGAAAAATAAGAACTTGTTTTGTAAGCAGTACTAAAAAGAAACAGCTGGAGGAACATTTAGCAGTTCATTAGGTTCATTGGCAACATGTCAGTAACATATCTGGGTAAAAATGAGAGCATCTTAGAGAGGCAGAGGTTCACTAATCTGCAAAAGACTGTGTGTACAAATATCAGAATAATGTTCCTCAATGTAAAATTCCAAAGACTTTGAATGTCTCTTCATCTACAGCACATAATATCACAAAAAGATTCCAAGAATCTGGAGAAATGAGGCAGAAAATCAAAACCGGATGCCGTTGCATCTATGACAACAGCACAGCCTCGTAGTAGAAAAGACCGGGTGCTGAACTGGCCTGAATGCAGTCCAGACCTTTCACCAACTGAAAATGTGACAAAGACGACCCAGGACTGTTGAGCAACTCGAATCAGACAAGAACGGCACAACATTCCCCTCCCAGCAAATGTCTCCTCAGTTTGCAGACATCTACAGACTGCTGTTAAACGAAGAGGGCGTGTTACACAGCAGTAAACACCACCCTGTCCCAACCTGTTTTTAGATTTGCTGCTGCTACCAAATCCAACATGAGCTAATATTTCAAATGACCGATTTCCTCAGTTTAAAGATTTGATATGTTTACTGTGCTCTATGGGATTGTTGCAAATCATTGCATTCTGTTTTTATTTAAATTTTACACAAAAGTGTAATTTCAGTGGTCATCAGAACATAAAACCTGCATGTATAAAATCAGCAACACTCATGATCAACATCTCTACTCACCACCAACCAGGTTATTAAAGAAACGTGATGCTGATTCAGACTACAAATATATATTATTTTACTAAGTGAGATTCTATCAATTATTCAATCAATTAATCACATAAGAAATATTTCTCTGTCTTACTATTTAACAATTAGAAATATTTAAGAGAAAAAAAAACAGGTATTTTAAAATTAACTGCTCGTTGGTTTCCATTTTAGAAATTGCAATGTTTGTAATAGTTTAACTGCAAACAAGATCTGTAAAAAAAAAAAAAAAGATTTGTTTACATGACATAGTAAAAATCATTTTAAAGAAAATATTTTCTTAAATGCAAAAATAAATAATCACAAGTACACTCATTTCAAATAAAATAAGCTATACATGCAACCTAAAAAGGCAGCAAATAAAACAGCCTTTACTGTCTTCTTGGAATGCTTTCTTAAATTAGGAGGCAAAGAAACAGTGCTGACAGTGTTGTATTGATGAGGTAGATTTGGGCTGTGTGCATATGTATGTGTTTTTGTGTGTGTCTGCATGTTTAAGTGTGCTAGTGAATGAGAATGTGTGGTGGCTGTAATGAAGAAGAGCAAGCATATCAGGTTTGTCCTGTGCTTTGATGCAACGTTTCCTGCCATAGAAAATGGACATTCTGATGGTGTACATGTTAATAATTAATGATGATAATTCAGTGTCAAACCTAACATCCATACATCTATCTATTTTCTTCCACTTATCCCTTTCAGGTTCATGGGGGGCGGGGCCTATCCCAGCTGTCATAGAGCAAGACGCAGGGTACATACACCCTGTACAGGTCGCCAGCCTGTCACAGGGCTAACACAGAGAGACAGACAACTGTTCACACCTATGGACAATTTATTTAACCTAAACCCACGAACTGCATGTCTTTGGACTGTGGGAGGAGTACCCGGAGAGAACCCACACAAACACGGGGGAACACGCAAACTCCACACAGAAAGGCCCCGGCCAAGGTGGATTTGAGCCCAGAACCTTCTTGCTGTGAAGCAGTGCCAACCTTCACACCACTGTGCTACCCTCTAACCTAACAGTCCCAGTTAATAAAATTAATTAATGTAATATTTTAATCTAAATCTGTAAAATGATGTTAGTAAAGCCTTAAACTAACGACGGTCTAGTACACCCATGCTCCGCATCACTTTCATCCCTGCAGGCTGCAGGTTCTGCTGTGAGAGCATCACCTTCAGTGCTGCTGCGGTGTTATCAGTCTTCTTGTTGAAAAACTGGGGCTGAACGGGCTTAATGTTATAACACTTTTTATTCACACGAATGCTCCTAGATACATTTCTATTGGTCTGTTTTTATTTGCAAATGTGGGTGAAACATTTGCATTTACACAGTGACAACTGAACACTACAGTCACAGATTAAACGAAGCACTGAAGCAAAAAAAAATTGCATTAAGGGTTTTTTGTTTTTCATAATTGAGTCAAGTTAATCAAGAGGAATAGTTGCAGTCCTACTAGATATAGATACAAGATTCGGATTACAAATATACGCAGTTTAAATATACACACGCTTAAACTTCCAACAGCTTAAACTTCACGCATGAACCAGCATGACTCACTCGTGTGTTTCAGGTTTGGCTGCTGATTTGTGAGTAGGGGTAGGACAAGTGCCAGTGTCCTGTCTCGCCCTTATGATGTCCCTGGAAGAATGTGCAGCTAGGTCCTTTCAAAAAATGCTTTTGGAGAGAATAAACTGTGTGTGCGTGCATGTGTATGTTGGCGTTTCACTCTAATTGGAAAAACAAAAGTAATGTCACAATTTCCTTAAAGCACTAGAAAGGGGGTGCCATCAAAGAAGTACATTTAAGTTATATATTTATAAAGTGTGCATGAGTATTTTCTTTGTTAAATGGAAAAGCACAAGCTGGATCAGGTGTCAGTAACAATAGGAATTCAAGATTGAAAATAATTCACTTCTACGTCAGAAGCAGTGGAGCAATTGCTTGAGGGAAACAAATGTAGCATGGAGGAAACTAACAGCAATGGGTCTTCAGATTGGAGGTATTTCACAGCTGCTGCACCAACAGCTTTTCTCTGAATCTTTTTTGATGGAATCACTAACTAAGGTCACATGAGCCGACAGTCGTTGACTCTCTCTTCAACTTACTTGTTCAGAAGCTTTCATTGCAGTCATGGTAACAGAACAATTGTTTATCATTTACTTGTCAGCTCCAATTTACATGCAGTGTTTGTGTGTGTGTGTGTGTGTGTGTGTGTGAGAGAGAGAGAGAGAGAGAGAGAGAGCGAGCAGGGGCACTCACAGTGAGCACAGGGAAATAGAAAGCAGTATTGAGTACAATGCTGAGCTGAAATGAGACTAGTGCAAATAAAGTAGGTAAGCAATGAATAGATTTTTAAAACTTTTGTTAAACTATTATTATTAGTATTAATTCCCCAATAAACAGTAATTCAGTAATACAAATGTAAATGTATTTATTTGCTACATTTTATTTTACAAAGTAGGAAAGCAATGTTTATGTTGAGCCTAATGCTGTCTCTTCCTCACAGGGAGTAATACAGCTTACTACCTTAACACTGGTATTACTACTTGGTATCAAGCAGATACTAAAAACCAAGGTATGCACTTCAGGAGAAGCTGGATTTTAAACCTGTAAAATCTTCTTGCCTTTGTCTAATTTGCAGCACAATTGAAATCACTGTTCTCTAACTCTCCTTATGAAATTTGTACAGATCTTTAACAGTGTCATGATGTGCAAACTCGCTAAGCCCCGTCCAGCTGGAACTGAGAAGAGTACCTGTACTTATTGTAATGTGGTGGCAATGTGTACAAACGTCACTGTTTATAACTACGTTAAAAGATGATTGAATGATTCAACACTGGGAAAAAAAAACCAAAAACATTTGCATTAGTATTTAAAGGCATTCAAAGCAGAGATATAGGAGTGAAGGAAGACAGCCAGCATGATTCCTGACATTAAACTGCATTCATGTTACGTTTATACTTTGTTATTTCACCATTTTTCGGCACGGTTACCCACGCCGACAGCAACCGCTGCCTTACAGATGCTAACAGCTAACGTTGCCCTGAAGACAGCAGAACTAATTTCTTTTGGGCGCGCAGGAAGTGACAGTCTGATAGCCCAGCGTGTGGCTGTTCATACTCTGTCAGAACAATTTCATATAATCCCCACAAATAACACGAAGCCATTTTTGAAGAGCCACTGCTCACTGACAGCCAGGCTAGGTAGCTAGCTAGCTCGTTTAGCAGGATCGTTAACAGTGAAACAGCAGCGAATTCCAATGAAGATGGACCTAGTTAACGTTAAATAGCTGTTAATCGGCCTAACGAAGACCTACACTTTGCTACAATTTCAGTGCGATATCTGACTTCATTTGGGGCGGAAAAGAAAGAGTAATGTACACTTTGAAGAAAAAGAGTTCGCTTTATTTCCACTTACCATAGCCGCGGCCGCCATTTTGAATACGTGTCATTACTGACGTCGCGGAAGTAGAATGAAGTGGGTTTTCTCTGGCATGTTTCCTGTCGTGTTTGCTCTATGACAAGTGAAAGGAAAGGCCCGCCTTTAAAACTACATTTAACTGAAAGTAGGTAGGAAAATATTCTTTTCAAAAGTTGTCATTAGGCTACAGAAAAAAACATAGCTATAAACTATAGTAATATTTTATTTTTATTTATTTTAGGTTACGTTCAGCTTTTTTAATATTACTGTAAATTACTATTATTTCCCCCCACAATTATAGACAACCCAAAGGAACATTTTCACAAAACCTTTTAATAGTTTAACTAATAAATGTGATTTGTTTTGTCATCCCAAAAGCAGCAAATTATCAGCTTTAGAAAGTGGAATCATGAAATGTTTGGAAATTTTATAATCAAAAATGACTACATAGTAGGCATCACACTTAATCAGAAAAAAGCTATAGTTTCAGCTCTAGCAGTAAATAGACTTGCTCTTTCAGCTGCTTCCTTAAGGGCTCCCCAAAGCAGATCATCTGCCTCCATCTCACCCTGTCCCTAGCATCCTCTTCTGCCACACCAACCCTCTGCATGTCCTCCTTCAGTACATTCATGAATACTCTCTGTGGTGTTTGTCTGTTCCTACTGCCCGGCAGCTCCTTTCAACATCCTTTGTTCACTATATCCACTATCCCTCCTCTGCACATGTCCAGACCATCTCAGCTTTATCTTAACTTTATCTTCAAACTGCTCAACCTGAACTGTCTTTCTAATGCACTCAGTCCTGTCCTTCCTGTTCACTTACAACAACCTGTTTACCAATATAAGCAAGTATATTAGACATTTTTAAAAAAGCACACTGAAACATCATAAATCACTTTTTGGCACAACACTTTTATAATTTTATTGTGGAGGGTTTAACATTTTCTGAGTTCAGACGTTTCCCCACCCCGTGGGTGGGCCGTGGATCTTCACACTTCAGACAGACCACCTGCGCCTCATTAGCCTCATCACCAGTTGGTACTTAAGGACCAGCTCCAGCATTTGCTCTCTGCCAGGTTATAATCAGGGTCTTCTATATTACTCCTGTGTATTTGCCAGTGTCCTGTGTTAAAGACCCAAAGCTGTCCATCACTCCCTTAGTGATGGGCAAAATTAGATTTTGTGAAACAAAGGCTAAAGGAGTCAGATTAAGAGCAAACTGGACAGAGGAAGGGGAAAGGACTTCAGCATATTTCTGTAGATTAGAAAAGGAAAGACAAGAATGGAAAGCCATAAAGACACTCTTTGACAGCCTGTCAATATTTCTAAAGAAATCTTCCAGTAAGTTGTACTCTTCGTCTTATTCATGTTCAGCTGCTGAAGCTTTCTTTGAACTTACTAAAGAATGGACTCCAAGGGTGGATGGTTGTTTCAGGAGAATTTGTGCTTCAGAGATTAGACTGGATGAAGAGAGAGAGCCATGAAAACTCTTATTCTTGGACAAATCTCCATTTCAGATGGATTAACTAGTAACTGTTTATATGCCTCTTTTGAGCATAACTGCTTGTCTCAACAAAGAACCACAAAATGCACTTCTCTCAGCCAACAGACGCTTTTTCAACGAGAACAGCACTCCTTAGGCGGAGAGCTGATTCTATGCAGTTTTCAGGCTATTCTTGCCAGAATAAGCCCATTCTGACATTTTGTGTCACCTCATTCAGATTTCGAAGGCTTTAGGTATGGAATGCTTGTTGTACTTGTTATGCACCCCTTTCTTCATCACACCTTTCTGCAGCTCTGAGAGCTGGCTGACTTCCCTTCGTGCTGCCTTGATCTTAGCCTCTAGCTGTCCTTTCCATGGAGGGTACTGCTCCTTGTGGCTGTTCATCTTATAGAAAAGCATCCCAAGGATCACTGCTGCTGTGGTATAGTTCAGCTGGTTGGTTTCAGTGATGGTCGAAGTAGGGATTGTCCGTAGTGCTGCGCTCACATCTTCTAGTAGACTTTCAGAGGTTACTTCGCGTAGTCTTGGTAATCAGCCATGGGGGTGGGGGGGTCCAGGTTTCCAGCTCAGCCATGATCTTATCTTTCAGGTAAGCTGCTCTGGCATTCAACGCACCAGGTGTTCTTGGGACTTGATCCCCAGTGTCGGCGTGTGGGGATATTTCCCCCTGATCTGATGTCCTGGCTCCCCCTTGCCATAGCTGCTGCGTCAACTGCTATTGGAACTACTGGGGGCATTTACGCACTCAAGACCAGTGGTGTAAAAAGAAAAAGAAAAAACACCCAGCAGCCTACACAGCCACATGTGCTCCCGAGCTAGAAGTTCTACCCACCACAAGTTCCCTAGAGAAACTTGCCAAGCCTGATATACAGCCCAGCCACACAGTGCACATTATTCAGCAAATGACAACAGATGACTGAATGCAGCTCCCTCCTAAACTAACCAGCCAACACCAACCTGACATTTCTCTCCCCTGAGTTAAATAGATTCATGAAAGTTACATGGCTACAGACGTAAAAACCACTATTTCTCATACCGGAGTTTCCTGACACTGTGTGTTACTTGTAGTGAGCTGATATCAGCAGTTGTGACAGGCTAAGCTATCTGAGACATTGCATTGAATTACTCTATAGATCTTAATTATTTCACCTGCCTAGTTTCACCTCAGATGTTCTTTTTTTCTTTTGGTAGATCAAAGCAGCTTTTGTTGTTTCTGCCACTTCCATTTTGATGCCAAGAAGAAGAATGCTTCAAAGACGTGGTGTTCATCATCTCAGTGCACAGTCTGCCAGTCATAGTCACACACTGCATGTGGGTTTAAAGCAACATGTGTCTTCACTTTGAAACATGTTGTTCTTTGGAGACATGCAATATTGGTGCATGCTAGGGTTTGCTATTAAAGTGATTGAGTTCTGACCACCTACACCCAGAGATATTATTTGATGAAGTTTTTTAAAACATCATTTGTGCTGTTATACATTTCTCTCAGAGAATTTTTTCCCTTATTTCTGTCTCCAGCTATTGAGTACTATGTCACTCTCTTGTCTCTGACACAGATCATTAAAAGGTTATAAAGTGCCTATTCATCTGTCCTTCAAATAAGCTTTACATGGATATTACCTTTTCCTTTATTTTTTATTGCTTACACTGCTGTGTACATTAGTCATTTTAGTTATGCTCTAGTTATGAGACTGGGCTGCTTGACTGTGATTTGGATGTTTATTCAAAAAGCACATGAAGCAGTGATATAGTTTTTATTTATTTCAAATAGGACGGACTGAAACTTCTCCACGGTGGTATCTGTTTTTGACTATGCACAGATTAAGCTGCGATCCAGTTTCAACTTGTATCAACTCTGTGATTTGACTGAAGGTTGCAAAGAAATATTTATCATGATACTTTCCCAATCCGCGCAGGGAAAAGGAATGAAGCCATCTTATCAAACTGTGATTGAATGCACAATGTGAAGTTCACAATTCTGTTAAATAAAAAATGTGAACAGTTGTGCTTATTTCTGAGACAAGAATCCCAGCTCACAATAATTTCTATTGTAGATCCAGGTCTGTGTGCAGGCTGTGATCAGCTGCTGCTGCTCTGAGGTTTACTGCTCTTTGTGGATTTACACATCTGAATTCAGCAAGATGTAACCCAGTATTTTATGATCTTAGCTGATTTCCATCCCCCACACTGACAGTACGCAGTTGCTATATAGGTTTAATTCAGTGAATGAATCTCAGCATCATCAGCTTCAATTAAAACTCATCTCTGCTACACTGACGTAACCTGTAACTCTGACCGTGAACGTCACAGCCGTGTACACCAGTCCAACACAGAGCTTTACTATAAAATCACCACAGTGCAGCAAACTAACCTGTTTATCCTGCACTAAACTGCAGTATTTTCATGCAACCTTTGAATAACACAAAGTTAGTGTACCTCAGTCTCTTTTGGAGGACATTTCACAATATGAAAAATCATAACTTCATGTCATACACAGGTCCAATATCTGAGTTTAAAAATGTAAGCTTTAAATTTCCAGCTTATCAAATGTCACAGAGCAGTCCTTCCCTTTAAATCTAACCTCTCTTCTTCCTCTCCTGTCCTCTTTCTCCATCTCTGAGTGAAGTGATCGCTCATTCTTTGCTCTCCCTGGAAATACAGCAGCTCTTCTTTTAGCTAGCAGACACACTGTGTGACAAACTGCACACACTTTGTGTGTTTGCCGATATTTGTTGAGCATTTAGAAATGTTGCATTTGAAATTACCTGCAACATGTTACTCCCTTTTCTGTAGTGAAAGCTAGATGCTGAAGTATCGCGACCACAACTTACAAAGACGTCATTATGATCGTTCCAGCCCGCTGTAACCCCTGGGTACAGCACTCTAAATGATACATAAATGATGTGATTTAAACTCTTTCATAAGCCCAGGGGATGGATGTGCCAGTACGACTGTCCCTGAAAGTGTTATTGTTCCTCACTTTAGGCTCAGTTCGGTCCCCTCAGATAATTAAAACCTAAGTAACGAGTCTGTTTTGAAAATGCAAGCAGTAGAAAGTACAGATATTTGTGTAAAAATGTAGGGAGGAAAAGTAGAAAGTAGTCAGAAAAATAAATACTCAAGTAAAACACATATACCAGAAAATTCTACTTAAGTACAGTAACAAAGTATTTGCACTTCGTTACTTCCCACCTCTCCATTTTGGCATTAGAACTTTACATATGACTGGGTAGCATTAGCAACTTATAGCCGACAGCCTGTGCTGTTTATGTTTTTTGAATAAAAATTTCAAGGAAATCCATCCGTTTCTCTTGTTTTTTGATTAGAGTGAAGATTTAAGATTGTGGGCCCCATGGGATCTTCTGGTTTTTAAGTGGGCTGCAGCATTCTTGACTTTGGGAATGGCTGCGCTAGTGGATAGGCAGCTCGATTACACAGTTTGCCTGATACTGGGTTGCCAAATTCAGGGGCTGCATCCTTCGAAGGATGCATTTGTGGGCCTATTATGTCATAGCGTGGCGACAAAGGCTGTCCAAATTCAAAGACCCCACCAAATGCGGCCAAAAACTACATCCTCCTTTTGACCGGATTTCACACAGTTTTCACAATCCCAGCTGGCTTTTGCCACTGATTGGAAGTTAAACTAAGCTGTGTCCAAATTCAGGGGCTGCATCCTTCAAAGGACCGTTCTACGTAGAATTTAATTTGGACACAGCCGCTGTGTCTTTCGCTGCCCACCCTATCCCATGATTCATTGTACAGTGAAACTCAAAAGCAGCAAACAAAGAGAGCGGCCAAAAAGTTGGAATTATTACTCTTTCTGTGACACAAAAATAAGCTTTTACAATGTTTTTAGGCAAGAATGTACATGTGTAAACCTCAAATATCTGCTCTATTTGTAAAGCTATTGCTTAAGTGTGAAAGTGCTCCAACATTTTTGGAGATGTCCTTTCCCACTGGTCTAACAGCCAGCTGGCCTCTCCAGCTGTCAGCTGACTGGGTGGTCAGGCGCCCTATAGCCACATACAGTTTTCACAATCCCAGATGGTTTTTGCCACTGAGGGCAGGAATGTAGTTTATCAGGCTGCCAGAAAGTGCCACTCCCTCAATGCAAATATGTATCCCCTCTTAACTTTTGGTAGAGAAGAGGAATCCTTGCTAAAATCACCCAAGTTATTAGATTGTGCTACAGAGAGTTTGAATCATAGAAGGGGGACAAAATAAATAAATAAGACACTTTTTGAGCATTGGGCGTGTCAGCCATATTGGATGTGGCAGATCTGCCTTTTGAAGAAATAGAAGTAAATGGACTGAACTTCCTAAAGCACCTTTCTACAAAGTTCTTTAAGTTAATGCCTCGTTCACACATTTTCTGATATTTTGGGAAACTGATGTGCACAAAACAACGTAACTTTCTCTGATAATTATAAATGTTAAATACTCCACTACCAACATAGTTTTCGGTTTATATGTTTATGTATGTGTATTTACATATACTAATGTTGGTAAGGTGATTACTGTGATGTTAAATGTCTACAATTACCTGATACTAACATGTAGATATAACATTTGTAGGTTTACTGAATTAAAAAAATTTATATCATTTTGTTTCAATATTTTTAATCAATTTAAGTATCAATAATGGCAATCTTTGAGACAAAAAATGAACACAATTTGCTAATAAAATAAAGCTGCAATTGGCAGTGATCTACTTCAATTTATTTTAGCTGTGAAACGGTATACTAATTGTAGATTCTTGTTTTATTAGAAATAATTAAATGTCATGGTTAAAAGGGTTAAAATAAAGTTATTTTCTATTTTTGTTTAATCAAATTGAAGTGCTTTAAAAATTGTTTTATTATTATTAGGCAAAAACAAGTGGGCCAAGAAGCACAAATGCAAAAGTCTGATGAGCAGACAGCAGGCAAACAGGAAGTCTGGAAGATCAGTCAATCTATATTTGTATGGCAACAAATCACAACATAGTATAAATTGTAGTATAGAATAAATTGCGCATCTTTCAGCTCTTCATTTCTCTCATTGTTGTTTTTGGCAACCATTTTAGTCTCAGTCTTAGTTTTTTGGATGAAAATGCTTAGTTTTAGTCAGTTTTAGTCATTTCTAAATGTGATAGTTTTAGTCCAGTTCTAGTTGACAAAAACTCAAAGGCCCAGTTTCTCATACAGGGATTATGCCTAATCCTGGACTAAATACTTTTCCTATTGTGGTCTTCATTGACTTTTTCCTTTTAGTCTAGGACCATGCTGAATCCATGACTGGGAAACCGGCTTATATAATTTCATATAGTTAGTATTAATAGATTGCAGGTAAATAGTTCTCCCACCACTTATACTACAAATCCCACATTGCACTGCAAAAGCTGCCACGCAGGCCAATACCTGTGCGCTAACCCGTTTTCCGCGTTGCCAATGACGCATTGATCAGTGATCAGCGGATAAAAACAGCGGTCAGCACTTTTTACAGTGACATTTAAGCCCCCCAAAAAATGGCCAAATGAAAAGTGGAAAACAGGGATTTTCCAAACAGGTGAGAGGCAGAGGACCTGATCGCTGACATCGGAGATAAAGTGCGTCTCTTTTCACCGACTGCGATGTGCGAGGAAAATAGCGGATTGGTGGGACAGATGCGGGAGAAGATGCAGAGGGAGACCTGCACAGGTGAGCTGATGTGCATCACTGCGTGACACAGCAGGAAACGCTGCGCAGCAAAGTCCTGAAGACAGAACTCGCCATGAGCATCCTAACACAGACAGTGAACTTTATAAGGTCACCGGCAGTTTCGGAGGAAATAGCTTGAGTTTGGTGACGTGCCGTATCACACAGGTGTGATGAGCTACCTGAGGAAATCTGTCTACTTCATGAAACGTAAAGTAAAACTCTCAGCAGGGCTCCGGGATGAAGGGTGGCTGTGTGAGAAGCATCCATAAGTCCGTGAAGCTTCGGGGATGGGACCGCGTGATTACGCGTGTGATTGCCAAAAAACAGGAAAAAAACCCCAGAGCAGGTCTCCACCGCTGTGTCTGCAGCTGCGCTTTTTGCTGAGAAGCTGGACACACTGCGCAGTTTACGCAGCGTTTTTCTGACTGTGAAGCGCAGAAATTCAGTTTTTACCTGAAACATTTGCAAATTTCCATCAGCTTGAAATATATTCATTTTTCCGGATGCTATTTTTAAAGAAAAATATAATTTTCTATTTTATTTAATGTGATGAGGAAAAATTTGCTGTATTCTGGCCATTCAAAATCATATTGCTGATTAAAATGATTATTTTTAATCCTGTTAAGCCCGCGACTCAGACTGTGTCTTCAATTTTTGCCCATCCTGTGAGTTTGACACCCCTGGATTAAAGTAATGGAGGTGGTGGGCGTGGCCAAAAATAGATGGGATGCAGCAGCGTTACTGATAGGTTTTAGCTTTTGACTGACAGATTACAAGCACAATACGCAGACATGTCAGCATTTTGGATGACTGACAGAACATCCATTCACCTTCTCGTCCAGTTTCGTCTCGTCAATGAAAACTCACTGACGTCTCGGCATGTTTTAGTCATCAAGGATCCATGTTTATCTCGTCATCGTCTCGTTATCGTTATGAAAAAAAGGGTCGTCAACGAAATAATTTCGTCCTCATCATCGTTAACGAAAACAAGACTGATTTCTCTGCTGTTTCCCTCGTGAGATCCTTCAGGCCACACACCTGTCCTTTGCATTCCTCTTCTCGTTTTCCAGACTCTTCACCCTACCTGTGGCTTCAGTGACTCTGGCTCTAATATCGTCAGGTGATGAAGGCAGAGTATGGGTCCTAGTAGAAACAAGGATGAAAACATAGTCACAGTCCATAACAGGGTTGTGCATGTGTGTACATATGCATGTCTGAAAGGGTCAGAGTGAGAGGTGGTGGAAGGGGGTAGGGGTGACAAGAGGTTTGAATATGACCAGGGGCATGATGCCCACAGCTGTATGAAGCATAGACAGCACTTAGTACTCACCACACTGTGCAAAGGCAGGGGTTTGGTCAGTTGGATGAGCTGGGAACAGTTGAGTGACAGCGTCTCTAGAGCCTTCTTTGAGGTCTGAGATGTCCAGGTAGCCACAGACTAAATTTATGGGTAAAATATTGACATTATCTGACAATGTAATACAAAATTCAACACTGATTCCTTCACATTCATTAAGTAAATGAGATTTTCAGCAGTGTGGCACTGACTTATCTAAGGTTTGCAGCCTAGTGATGAACCTGCCCTTTGAAGCTGAGCTGGGAAACAGAAGACTGAATGAACAGCTCCATCTCTGATCCTGATGGATGACGGCTAGCTTCACAGACCTTCATCTTCGAGAAACCTACATAGTATCAAAAAAGTCAGCCAAGCACTTAACAACAATCAGAGTAGTTAATTCGGAGTAAATTAGTAGAGTAAGTTTGACTTTGTCATTGTTTGGAGGCTGGTTTCACTGTGGAATTCAAATATGCGCAGGACTTCACAGTATTAATGTCAGCAAATTCTGTTTTCAAAACGTTACAATGGCCAATGACGTCTCCGTCAAGGTATGTTTGCCACATCCAGTATGGCGGCGACATTGACGTAGGACTCGGTGCTCATTGCGGCGTCAAGGGGCGGGGGCGGGCTGGGGGAACATCCGGTTAAATAAAGTTGAAGGAAAAAACAATCATGACAGTCATGAGACTGTCTGTTTTGGTGCATTCTGGGAAGTGTAGTTTGAGGTGGTTTAATTTTCAATTTGCCATCAATGGCTCTAGGTCTTGAAAAAAAACTCCACCTCCCAGAAACACCACTATTAGACTCGCTTGTTACTTCGTTTCCACAGTGTACAAGACACAGAAGTGTGAGATTTATTGGTTTTGATACAGAAAGTCCCGGTTAGGTTCAGTTTGAAGGGAATGCAGAAGACTCTGATTACACAAGTAGCTGTCTTGTAGCAGGTGGCCTCCAATGCACCGGAGAATTATAATGGGTTTTGCGGAAATAAGGAGTGGCAGCCATGCTAATTAATTAGTCGCTATTTTCAAGCTATTAGAAGATGGAAGCTACTTATTTAGCCCACTTTTATCCATGGAAAAGACACGCTAACACCAGCTAGGTCGATGCTCATAAATCATCCCACTATCACCGGATGTGTTGCTGTTTATCCTGCGGGTTAAACAGGATAAACGGTCGGTTAGCTAGTTTAGCTTCAGAGAAACTCCAGCCATGGAAGAAGTTGATAAAATTCTGATTCACGCCCTAAAACAAGTGGGAATGTAAGTATCAAACACAGCGTTTCATTCATGTTAAGCTGCACACTCTAAAAAGTAAGCATAAGATACTGAACTGACGTGTTAATGGGAGGTTTTTCGCTGTCAGTCCCATGGTGAACCTGCGGCAGTCATATGATCATACTGTATGTGGGTTATTTTAGGTTTGCATAGATATGACCAGCTTTGTAGCAGCCAGGGGTTTAATGTCTGCTTCTTGGCCCGCAGGGACGTGAGTGAAGACATTGATGGCGTCAAACAGTTCAGCAGTGAGCTGATAGTGGAGGCGGTGGTCACATGTATCCGGGTGATCGATCCAGGTGTGGGCAGCGCACTGCCCAGCTCCCTGCCTCCCGGTATGTCTGCCCGCTTCAGAGTGGGCATGAGCCTGGCACAGGCCTGTCAGGTAAGATATCTGAATGGACAGACGTATAATTGGAACTGCTATCTCCTGTAATCACTGCTTGGATTGCAGCAGACAATTTGGCAGTACTCAGAATCCAAACTCTTTAGGCAGCTGTCTGTTTAAAGAGTTTGTGCTCAAATAGTTCTTTTTATTGGGATTTAAAAGTCAATAGCTCATTAAGTAGAGGAGAAATTACAGTTAGGATGATTATCTACATGGTTTTCTCTTCACTGTGGAAAGGAATGTGAAAAAAACTGATAACCCAAGTTTTCTCAGAACAGTTAGATGTTTTATTTACATTTATTTTAACTTTGATGGCCATTACCATATTTCATAAAAGTTGGGGCAGGTGATGTTTACCACTGTGTTGCATCTCCTCATCTTTTAACAACATACTGTAACATTTTGGGACCAGGGTGGACCAGTTGCTTTATGTATTATTTCTTATTTCTTAATAGGTTAGAGCCTCGCTTTTTTTTTTTTGTCTTTTGCCGTATTAAGAAGGTGACAGGTCTGGATTGCAGGGAGGTCAGGTCAGCACCCAGACTCATTTACTATCTGTCCATGCTATTGGAATACACACAGAATGTCTTGCTGAATTCAGCAAGGCTTTCCCACAACAAGAAAATACCATGGCTTTATCTGGTCATTCATCACTTGTATATATGGTTCAGTATTAGTGGGGCCTTCATAGATGTGTCAGTCACCAAGCCATATGCACTAATGCTCCACCATAATATCACAGATGGTGGCCCCTGGTAAGTAGGGAGATTTTCCCATGTCTGTTTAATGTGCATCAATCCATGTGGCAACCATTATTTATACAAAAGGATTTTGGTTTCTGATTGGTTAGACCACAGGACAGTTTATTTACTTAGGGCACATTCACAATTATCAACATTTTCCAAAGCATACAAAGCGTACTTTTTCCCCCTCCCCAAAATGTTGCTCTTTTTTCATGACATTTAATTTCACCTGGTTCTTTGGTATTTTAATGTAGTAGGAAGTATTAAAAACACATCCTGGTGTTGAAAAATTCTGTAAATCTTGATATCAGATATACTCTGTCCTATCTATTAAAACATTGTATTGTTGCACTAATAAAAATCCATCCATCCATTCGCTTCCACTTATCCTTTTCACGGTCGTGGGAGGGCTGGAGCCTATCCCAGCTGTGATAGGGCGAGAGGCAGGGTACACCCTGTAATGAACAAATATACCTACATATTAGAATTTATAGGGTGCAATAAACTGATTTGAATGTGTACTGCACAGCATGTATGGAAAATGTACATGCCACCACACTGTACACAGTAGTAGTGGAGCGATTTGTCATCTGAATAGCCGGTCTTGTGCCAAAAAGTGATTTCCAGTATTTGCCAAAAACTAATTTCTGGTAATTATATTGTTGTAAATGATTTGTGGACCTATTATCTGTTAAGCATATCTCAAACATCTCTTATGAATGATATCAACTCATTTTGAGTCATAAAGAACATTCCTGTCACATGGTAGAAGCTGCACTCAGTTTTTGGCCACACCGGTGGCCAGTGTTGCCAACTTAGTGACTTTTTCACTAGGCCTTTTCAGACTTTTTTCCAGTGACATCAGTGACTTTTGGAGAGTTTTGGTGATATGTGGTGTTGTTCCAAAAAGGGATTTCTGGTATTTGAAGAGTTTCAGTCAGGTTTCAGAATTCATCACAGTACAGAAACAGCATTAGTGAAGGTTGCAAATGATCTTCTTACAGCCTCTGACAGTGGACTGTGCTTGTCCTGTTGGACCTCAGTGCAGCTTTAATACTGTTGACCATAACATTTTATTACAGAGATTAGAGCATGCCATAGGTATTAAAGGTAATGCATTGCAGTGGTTTGAATTATATTTATCTAATAGACTCCAAATTGTTCATGTAAATATAGAGTCTTTGTTGCACGCTAAGGTTAATTATGGAGTTCCACAGGGTTCTGTGCTAGGACCAATTACATTATAAATGCTTTCCTTAGGTAGTAGTATTAGAAAACACTGCATCAATTTTCATTGTTATGCTGATGATACCCAGCTTTATGTATCCATGAAGCCAGATGACACATCAATTAGTTAACCTGCAGGAATGTCTTAAAGACATAAAGGCCTGGATGACCTCTAAATTCCTGCTTCTAAATTCAGATAAAACTGAAGTTCTTGTACTCAGCCCCACAGATCATACCCAATACTTACTCTGGATGGCATTACCTTGGCCTCAAATAACACTGTGAGAAATCTTGGAGTCATTTTTGACCAGGATATGTTTTTCAGTGTACAATATGTGGGACTGCTTTTTTGCATTTGCGCACAATTTATAAATTTAGAAGCATCCTGTCTTAGAGTGATGCTGAAAAGCTAATTCATGCATTTATTACATCTAGGCTGGATTATTGTAATTCATTATTGTCAGGCTGTCCTAATAGCTCCCTGAAAAGCCTTCAGCTGATTCAAAATGCTGCAGCTAGAGTACTGACAGGGACTAGAAAGAGAGAGCAGATTTCTCCCATATTGGCTTCTCTTCATTGGCTCCCTGTTATATCCAGAATAGAATTTAAAATCCTTCTCCTCACATACATAGATATAATCAGGCCCCATCTTATCTCAAAGACCTCATAGTACTGTATCACCCCAATAGAGCACTTCGTTCTCAGACTGCTGGCTTACTTGTGGTTCCTAGGATACTTCAGAGTAGAATGGGAGGCAGAGCCTTCAGCTTTCAGGCCCCTCTTCTGTGGAACCAGCTCCCAGCTTGGATTCAGGAGACAGACACCCTCTCTATTTTTAAGATTAGGCTTAAAATTTCCTTTATGATCAAGCTTATAGTTAGGGCTGGATCAGATGATCCTGAACCCTCCCTTAGTTATGCTGCTATAGGCCTAGGCTGCTGGGGGTTCCCATTATGCACTGTTTTGTCTTCATTTATGTCTTTTCACTCTCTCTCTCTGTTTATACCCCACTCTTCAATTAATAATTAGTTATTATTAATCTCTGTCTCTCTTCCACAGTGTGTCTTTTGTCCTGTCTCTGTCCTCTCAGCTCCAACAGGTCGCAGCAGATGACTGCCCCTCCCTGAGCCTGGTTCTGCTGGAGGTTTCTTCCTGTTAAAAGGGAGTTTTTCCTTCCCACTGTCGCTGAATGCTTGCTCATAGGGGGTCATTTTGACTGTTGGGTTTTTTCTTTAATTATTGTAGGGTCTTTACCTACAATATAAAGTGCCTTGAGGCAACTGTTTGTTGTGATTTGGCACTGTATAAATAAAATTGAACTGAATTGAATTTGCCAAAAAATGATTGGTTGTATTTAAATTGCTGTAAAATCTGTTAAACGTGTTAAACATATCGCTCCTTAATGATATTACATAATTCTGAGCAAGAAACACCACTCCTGTCTCAAGGTAGAAGCTGCAATCACTTCTTGGCAAAGTGACTTTCATGTATTTTTTTTTATTAATGAGGGTAAAAATTATCATTGACATTAAAAATTTATTTTTTCCTAAGAGATCTGTCAAAGAGGGCTGCAGAAATTACAATAAATATAACATTACAGTTCTATAAAGAGTAGCCAAAAAGGACTGGATTGATTATAATGCAGATACAATAATGCAGAGTCATAAGTATATTTTGCAAAACAAGTCATTTCTTCATTTTATATACAAGACTTTCATTAATCCTGTGCACCACAGTCTATTTACTGATATAAGCAAAGATAATACTTTAAAAAAAAAAAATTGGAAATCACTTTTTGGCACAACACCGGAACCTTGAAAACACTGCTGTTGCCGTGTTTTGTGTACATACAGCGCTCGTTCAGCGCCCCTTCATACGCTATGGCATCACTACATTTATTTATTTTTTAGTATAATTTTTTACCATTTTAAAATAAATATAGTCTTTAAATATAGGCTTTCTCATCCGGTGAAATTAGCTAAATTGTTAATAACAACTGAAAAACTCACTAAGTGCCAAAGCAAATTATATTCACGGAGGAAAAACGTGAAATGTGGCTGGAAAAATCTTGTCTTTGAACTAAGATCATCTCAAAATTATGTATCATTAGAGAAGTACAGAATGAGTCATTTGCAGAACTCTACTTGCGGAGCTTCCTGTTGTCTTGAAGTATTCCTAATATATTAAACTCTTGTTTTTCAGGAGATTGGCTATAAGGGAGAGATAGGGTACCAGACTTTTCTGTACAGCAGTGAGCCGGAGATCCGATCCCTGCTTATGTTTCTGGTGGAGAAGCTACCCAGAGAGAATGCTGAGGCCTCAGACCAGCCAACAGGTAAAGTGGAGCATTTCATATAACCTTGGGGAGGAAGACATATTTCTTTGTTTTCAGGGGCACGTAGAGAATGATTTTCCCATCAGTTTTCAGCAGATGTTTTAGTTTTTCTTAATAGCCTACATACTGCAGTATAGACTAACTGGATTCAGGATAGGAAGGAGTAGTGTATGTAAAAAGTAAGTTACAATAATTTAAATTGGAGTGTCCTAAAAGTCCCAACTTAATAGCTGATGCTGCAGGTTTTAATTTTTAATGTTGAGGGGGAAAAAACAAACAAAAGACTGCACAAAGTTAGAAATTTGAGATTTAAATATTGGTCAAAAATAACTGCTTTGCAAGGGTTCAAGTGTAGGAAATTTGAAGACATCCAATATTGTTCTGTAGTGTTAGCATAAAAATAGTAAGAACTGTGTTGAGTGTTGGGTAGATGGCTCAAAGATAACTAACCACACCAAACAAAGATGGCAGCACACATTATCCGAGAGAGTTAATGTATCAGGAAATGTCACTGCTGCCTAAAAGTCTGTCGTTTGAACCATCTAAAAATGCAAGTAAGATTGAATTGTTTAAGTGTTTCTGTTCAGTAAGAGTTTTTTTCATGTAAGGACTGTGTACGTACCTTTTCCTCTGTACACTTTACCTGTCCTGGATGTTTGACTGTGCCTAAACCTTGCAGCAACCTTTATGAATGGGAAATCCCCACCAGCAATCAGATGATAATGCTGAATGATCACATAATGTATATACCAAGAGGGGGTTGTTGTATTGACAGATTTGGCCATGTGTGCTCTGGCGTAGTAGCATGCTTTGTAAGGTGATGTGAAATTGGTCATTCTGTGACATCGTTTTCTGCTTGACCCAATCACCAGTGGCCTGTTAGAAAGGCTTCGGCACCAGACAATTGGACATCGGCGATCGCAACAATATTTCAATTTAAATGACAATTTAAAACGGATCCTGCAGATAAGTGGGCAAAATGCAATACCCTCAGGCTTGACACGTTTTTGACTGGTAAGGTGGACAGCACAATCCACAATCAAAGTGTGAAAGAGGCACAGAAAGAGCTTGTTACCCAGGTGAGTAGTCAGCCTCAGCCTACTGCTCCATTTCCACTAGTACCTACTCAGCGCACCTCGACTCGGCACGGTTTGTAGGCTGAGGCTGAAATTGAAAAAACATTTTCTTTAACTGAAATAGATAAATAAAGATAATTAAAAGGAAAAAATGATAACTAAAACTATATTGTGGGTTTACAAAACTGGAATAAATCTGTACAAACCTTTTTTCCTTCTGGACCAAACAGATGGTGTTCTAATTTTTCTGCACAGGAAAGATGGGCCCTTAAAGATTCTGCAAATGATGAATCAGTTTTCTCTAATGCTGATAAAGATGTTGCAGTAGTATTGTAGGATAAGGGATCAGAATGTAGTGAGGTAATGAATCACCTGAGTAATACAGATTAATATACTGCTTTTGAGTTATACTATGTTGAAATTTTTGGAGGAAATTAGATTTGGCAGTGAATACACTATATTGTTAAAAGTATTCACTCACCCATCCAAATAACTGAATTAAGTGCGTAGATGTGCAGGGGTTGCCAATTTCTCCACCTGCCAATCAGATGGACAAGTCTGGGCTTGGCAGTTTCCAGGAGAACGAGTATTTATCTTTTTGTTTAAATAATTATTGCACACTTTCTGTAAATCCTATAAACTTCAGTTCACTTCTCAAATATCGCTGTGTTCATCTGCTATATGATAGATTTAACTGAAACTGCTGATCCGAACAACCAGTGATTTATAAAGGAAAATCATGAAAATTGTCAGGGGTGCCCAAACTTTTGTATACCACTGTAGCTGCAAATGGTGGGCCCTAATCATATTTAACCTTATGGATTAAGAATGGGATATCGCTCAAGTTCATGTGTGTTTGAAGGCAGACAACCAAAATCTTTTGGCAGTGTCAGTGTAGGCATATCCAGAGAACTACTCAAGCTCTGTCATTCGAATTTTTAGGGCAAATATGGCTGACTTCAGGAATATGATATTTCAAAAGTGCAGCTGAAGTTCAACAATAAATTCTGAGAGCTTGAATTTGCTTGAAAATGTTATAGTACAACCTGCACTACCATATTTGAAGGCCTGCCCTGTAGAAAGAACAGTATCAAAGACACAGGCTGAAATTCCCATATACTGTATGAGGTGTACTCTATACCATGAAGCTACTCATTAGTAGATTTAAAAAAGCTTAACTTTTTATTGACTGTTGGTTTTTTTTCTGCATCACGTTTGAAATCCTAGTATCAGTATCGTGACAACTCTAGTGTGTATGTGTCCACATGCCTTTCCTGAGGGGGGGAAACAACACCAAGTTGCTGCCCCAAGTTGTCTCCTGGGTATCGGATGACCGCTTGCTAATTATGGTGATGGCGAACGGTTCCAATAGTGAAATGGTGAAATACTCAGCCTGGCACAAGAGCAGCTCAACCTGGCGACGCAGTGCCAGGTCATCAACCGGTGGCTATAACACTGGAGTGAGAGGAGAAGGGTGCGGGAGATTGACAATCTGATTGGGGCTGCAGTGGTGCGAGCGCTGCACCAGTCCGTCGTGGTGAAAAGAGTGTGAAAGCCAAGCTGTCGATTTAGCAGTCAGTTTATAGCCTACCCTCACCCGTGGTCGTAAGCTTTCGATAGATGGAACAAGAAAGAAGGAGATTGCAAATACAAGCACCGGGCAAAATAGTTTTTGTAATGGAAATAAGATAATGGCCGAAGGGTTAGTTTTCTTTTATGAAATTGGGCGGTAATGTTATCGTAATGATATCAGTACACAGAAGCATAAGTAATGCGTTGCTATAGAACTAAATCTTGTTTTTCACTTAACCTTTTTTTAGAGCTGACTCTAACATTTTTTTTAAGATGATGTGGACATGAGCAGAACGTTTTGTCATCAAGGACAATGCATTTAATTCATCCAAACCTTTGGTTTTGTCTTCCTGTAGGGAAATCAGTGGTCCTCCAGAGAGCCATCACTGCTGCAATCAAAGCCCAGCTCGCTATACCTTGGCTGCCTCCAAAATGCAGACTGCCACTAAACTGTGAAACACAGGTTAACTAATGCTCCTTTTTCATGTTTGGGGAAAGAAATGAAGCTGTAGCATATAATGTGTATGTATATAATTATGGTCAGCATGATAAGGAGGGATGGATCCTGGCATTTTTTTAGTCAAATTGACATGCTTCATGAAACTAGACTAAACTCTAGCCAGGTAAGGTTTTTCTTTAATAAAGGATTAAAAAAGATTATGAAACTTTATTTCCTTTTTGTTTCCCATGTA